>NW_024121655.1:5224537-5278908 GCF_016745375.1 Pimephales promelas
GTTAGAGTTGTATCTTCAGATTTGAAATAAAACATGTTCAGGAATGTGGCTTTAGCTGCAGAGCATTTCTAGACTGAAGCCAGGCAAATTTCATATTTTTCCATAAAGACAATTCATACAAATATTTTTTTAATAATTTCACAGTACATTTAAGCCATTTATAAGTTTGTTTTTCTTAATGGCAATAATTTGACTTGATAACAACAAACTACCAAGTGTCTGCTTTTAAATGAATCTAGAGAGGTTAGTGTTCAGAGAAGGAGGCGGGAACCAGCAAATGTTTCACACATTTTAATTCTAAAATAAGCAAGCACAAAAACAAAAGTAAAGCAGCAGTCGCACACAGACGACAGCAGCACACTCATAAACAAAACATAACGTAAATTTCACAGGCCTGGTCCCCTCTCATCCTTAACTGTCGTCACTTCTCCTTTTATCCAACCGAGCTCCTTTGTGAGATACCATTAGCAATCGACCCACCGGCCTCATCCTGCTTGCCACAATAAGATCACATGTATCTTTTTGTGTGAGTATTGTAGCATTTTGAATCACTGTGATAACATTGTGCTTCTGTTGGAACATGTAGAGATTTCAATCAGAAGACACTCGATCTGGGTGAAAAAAACAGATGACATCTTCTCCTGAAGCAGCTCAAACTCCATCTGAGCCAAACAGTCTCTAACACATGAAATTATGAACTGATTACAGGAAGAAAGACATTGCTGCCAGACGTCACAGACTCATTCAATTAGTGCTGGAACTGATGTGTTGTATCTGTTCCGCCCAGTCCTTCTGACACTTTGATTAATTCGGTGTAACTGGTTAGATAAGTAAAAGCTAATGCTGTCTTTTGATTCAGCTAAATTTAATGGCTGATAAACAGCATTCGTTCTGAAAATAAAATCTGACAATCAGTTTTTTACGCAGTCTGTTGTAAATCCCTTGGGTCTAACAGAGAATTCAAAATCTGAGCAATTATGTAATTACTGTGAAATTGTAGTTGAGCCGACGTCATTATACTCATCCCAGACATGCTACTGTAGAGAGGAACCTTCCTTTACAAAGCAGCTCTTTCAGGATTCAGCAAGTGGAATTTATGTTTATACCATCCAGTGAATCAAAAATGTGAGAGGAAACACTCCATTTGAAAAGATAAAAGCAGTGGAGGCCAAGAGAGCAACTCGTGAATGGCAAAAACTGAATATTGATGTAGACTTCTAAAAAAAAAAAAAAAAATGAATTTGGATGTAGACTGTGTACACAGAACATAAACAAGACGTGTCCTTATGGCAACTCCAACATAAATTATCTGCCAGTTAAAATCCATGTATGTCAGTACTGCGTTTTGTAACACTGACATTGTGTATAGCAATTAACATCCCAAAGAAATAGAAACAATTTTAAACTTATTGTGGTTTAAAACTCTTCCACTGAGACAAAGACTTGAAATGTGGTTGTATCATCCCAGTGGGCAACAAAATATCCCATCCGATTCAATATTAACTAATTGAATTGTTCTAAGCATTCTAAGTCCTCATTTTTTTCTTTTTTTCAAAAAAGAGATCAAGTACAGCAGCAACCAGCAATTTACAATATTCAATTGTAAACTGTCAAAGTTCGTGTTAATATTGGCAATTGATGGAACATAAAAGCTGGCAATTGTTTTCATTTTATGATAGATAACCGATAAAAGTTAATTTAGGCATTCAATTTCAATGTACCATATGTTAATATTGCGATTTAATATTTAAGAAAGATCAGATTTAACACTAGTTTAATTTGTTAGTGCTTATAAAAAGATGAAATTATTGAGCATTAGATGTCAAATAAAATCAATGAAGAAAAGGTACTCGAAATGAAGGTCAATTATTGAGCTTGACTATCTCCTTTCAAAATTTGGAGTTTGGTTACGGTATGATTTTGAAAATGTTTTTAATACCAGAAGTGACACGATTCCAAAACTTCTAGAATTGCCACAAGCGGTCATTTTGACCGTTAGATTCCAAACTCTATATATTTAATGATAAATACCCTATTGAGAAAAAAAAAAAAAAGTTAAATGAAAATACAGATACTTTTAGGAAAAGTCGAATTTTATTTATTTTGTTCAACAAAGTTATTGCAGATATAAAATTCAAAACGGTCAAAATCACCGTCATGGCTGTTCTAGTGTTAAATCTCCTTAGTAAATGCTTTACAACAAATAAAAAGTAGGCTACTCACTTTAGATGAGCTCACAAAAATAGTTAACTGACCACTACTATATGCTTTATAACTACCTGAATTAACCATAAATTACACTACAAATGCATGTAAATAAAGAATTTATTAACACACTAATTAACTATACTATAAGTCTGAATAATAAGATATATGAAATGGTTTATTAATCATTTACTTAGGCTACACTTTCTAATTGATCTTATGAACCACTGACACCTACAGTAAATAACTGGTTTATAACTAATGCAATACTTCATTTAGAAATGATACATTGATCCTTCATAGTGTGAAAATACAATTATTAAATGCATTATGCTTATAAATAAAGAATTATGCATGTATAGCTGTATTTATAAACTGCTTATTAATGTCTATTGCTTTATAAATTAGAATTAACTGTTTACTTATGCTTAACTAATGATTAAAAGAAGTCTCTAATGCTCACCAAGGCAAAAAAATACAGTAAAAAAAAATATATATATTGTGAAATAGTATTACATGCCAAACGTTTGAACGATAGTTTACACTGATGAGACAAATAATGTGAATACGCACACACAAACTCTTGATCTCACATTTTATCAGCCCAGCTTTAAGCCATCATGTCCAAACACTACAGTGCTACATTTATGATGTTTATTGTTTTTAACTAAGAACTCGTTCCTCACAAATATCTTGTCATCTGCCCTGATTCTACACATTTAAAACACACTCCTAACTTCTAGCTATAGTACAGCCAGAGGGAAAATTTAATAAATGCCAATGGATCAGTTCAAAAGCCCCTTCTCTAAAGTGGATGTTTGTCAATAGGTATCACATACTTTGAGTCAGTAATGTACAGACAGTTAATTACAGCTTTTTTAATAAGTGCATAGTGTCATGAGTCATATATGGTCTGTGACAGACAAACTGGGCACCATGCATAGTGGTTAAGTAACAGTTCTTTCATACACTCTCCAAATTACAGGTTATACTTTTAATTAGCCTTCTGAGTGGCTACACAGATCATACTGACCTTGTATAAGAGGGCTTTTCACCTGGCAGCCCACAAGCCAGTCAATCATTTTAAAACAGCCCTTAGATTGATTTTGATTAAATGGCTGTGCTGCCTGAAGTATCAGAGCGGTCTCTTTGCAAAACTCGTTAAAAAAGCGTCAAATCCAAAAGTGGTGAAAGTGTAACTTTTTTTCCCCCCACACATGCCTCAGCACCATTTATATACACACACATTTAATCAAGTCTTGTATACATGATAATGGATTTATGCAAATAACAGCTGCAAACAATTCTTCAAACAGAAAAAAAAAGCTATAGCTGACAGAGCAATACTGTATATCAACACGTGCCCAATGAGACTGTCTCATTAAATAAGAGAAACTTCCTCGTCTGAGTAGGGACTTTATAAATATGTATCCATATAAATAAACTGCATATTTGAAGTTAAAACTATATTCTCCCTTAAAAAAACAGCTTAAAACTACATTTCATGCCACAAAACAATAATATTTTGAAAATCATGTGTTTTCTTTCTATCCACTGTCCAAAATTTATGTAGACTTGATATAGTCAAAAATATTGAAAATGTTGAAAATTAAAATGACTAATTTTACTAGTACTATTATTATTATTAGGAATATATTTTAAATATTATTTTACAGTTTCCAAATATCGTCTAAATTTCGTAATTGGAAAATAAAACATTTTGTAGTCATTGTATTGTATTTGTATTTTTCCTTTGAATAATTTAAAATAATTGTAAATAAAATAATTATAAAATAATTTCCGATAAACACCTTAAAGGGTCACTTCACCCATTTGCATTAAGCTTTGTATCTTTGGAAACCCAGTCATATTTTTGAATGGTCATGGTTTTTTCCCTTATTTTCCCCTGAGATGGAAGAAATAAGGATTTAAGTGTTTAACTTCCTGCTTATCGTGACGTAAAAATCGTCATTTTGCGTCACGATAAGCAGGAAGTCATATTTCATTAAAATCTTTGGAACTACACATGTTAGCTCATTATTATTCGAGGGTGTTGGACCCACTCACCCTACAGGCCTACTACAGATCAGTGCACTTGCAGAAACTGAAATCAATATCCGCCATCTTGTTTGGAAGCTAAGCTAACAAGCGCTGTGGAGATCATAAGTTATGACAATGACGGAAGAAACTAAACATGATATGGAAGAAGAGGATTTTGAAATTCGAGTAATTCACTTAAAGTTTGCCAATGTAACGTGAACGGGGTTTGTTGTTGTGGAAAGAAGGAGGCAGGAACTTGCGAACATTTAAACATTTTAATAGTAAAATGATCACATACAAAACGAAAGTATAAGCCAAAGCCAGCAGCCCCTCATTGATGACTGCTGTAACGTTACACACAACAGAAACAAAACTTCATAAAATCAGGCCTGTTTCTCTCTCGATCTGCCGTCGTCGCTCCCCGTTTTATGCTTTCGCTTCTCCGTGAGAGACGCGGAACCGGCGCTCGCCTCACAGGTGTCTTTCATTATCACCAAATAGCAGTGTTGTAGTACTCGAGACTCGGTCTCGAGACCATATTTTAATGGTCTTGGTCTTGTCATGGACTCGTGTCCTTTTGGACTCGGAATTGACTCGTACTCGAACATTTTTTTTTTTTAGGACTCGGAATTATTCCCGAGTCCACTCCAGTTCAATTAAAAATATTTTTCATGATTATTAATGTATGTTAATAAAATATTTCTTCAAATTGATTGACACGCCCAGTGATTGGTGATTTTCTAGTACGCAACTGCGCATGACAAATTGTAATAAAATTACTTTTAACACCACCTACTATGTGGCCTTTTTACCCTAAACTGATCATATTTCTTAAACTCTAAGTAAATTCAGTAAAAAAAAAAAAAAAGGATTTCTCTAAGTAAATAAAAGTAAATTAGGTCTCGGACTCGAGTGAGGTGGTCTCGACTACAACACTGCCAAATAGTCTCTGTTTAGTCTGTTATCACTCACGCCACCAGCCTCGCGCATCGCGCCGTCCTCTTATGTGCCTCGCCCTCGATCGTCCTGCTCGCCACAGCCAACTAGACATTTTGTGTTAAATGAATTTCAAACTCTGGTGATAGCTAATGTTAGCCTTGTAGACGGAAGAGTGTTGTCTGCACTGTTTGCGCGATTCCGGAGAGGGTGTGGCTTGCGGAGCTGTACAAAGCAGGGAATTCTGGGACCTGTAGTTTATTCATATGTATGCGCCCCTTGGTTATTTTCTGTCTTTTCTCGGTCAAGAGGGCACCAAATTAAAAAATTATTTTACATTTCGACTACATATATGATCCACTTTCAATAAAGATTTATGTTGTAATGGGTGAAATGCTCCTTTAAAGTTTAGTGATTTGATCTTACTCTTGGATGGTTTAATCAAACTTTTAGGTCATTAATATATATATATATATATATATATATATATATAATGCCCTCTGGACATCACTTTTTTGTTAAGATCACTGTATTTGTTAGGTTTGTTCTCTAGCCAGTACTTTCTGAATGAGTTTTTAGCCAAACCCTAAAAACTTCAAATTAAATAGCCTTAATTATGTTAAATAAACAAACAGTATTATGGGTATTTAGTTTTGTTTTTCATGGCCACATGCTACTTCCGATGAAAGTGTTAAGGTTTTAAAAGTTATTCACTACAAGTTTCTGTCTGGATAATCTCATCCCTCAAAGAAAGAGCCCTGCTCTATGGCATTATGGAACTTGAAGAGAGTGTGTGTGTGTGTTTGGTTTTGTTTTTGAGAGTTAGTTCTCAACATGTGTTATGTTCTTCTACATTTTAAGGAGTGTCCACTCCTCCAACAGTGATTCTGAGAAGCACTGAGAGATTTATGGAATGGAAAAAGAGCCGATCAGATTACCCACAAACCCTTTCATCTCCCTATAATCCCATTTCTCACCCATGCCAGCTCATTTTAGAGGGAAATGAA
Organism: Pimephales promelas; assembly: GCF_016745375.1. Next base: position 5,230,726 of record NW_024121655.1, read on the forward strand.
TCAAATATTTTCCCAAACACTTGTCAGATGCTTGGCATCATGATCCAACTAAAACACACAGTGACCCACCCAAAAGCATTATCTAACATGCAAAAGAATGGCGGTGCAAAAGGTCTTAAATGAAGAAAAAAAAAAGTCATGGCCAAAATAGTCAAACGCAGACATTAAGACTCCACAACACAATCACACAGCCCATTGAATTAGGCCTATATTTGACTCTCATCACCAACCACCCCCACCCCCATACCCCCTCCACACAAACTCTTTTTTTTTTCTCCATTTCAAAAGTATGTTCTTTGAGTCTAAGTTTAGAAAAGGCAAGAAGAAATTAATCATGATGATGGTTTATTACAGAGCGGTCTCTACTCATGTAGATAATCCAGGCCCGGGGTGATAAGGCTAAGCCACGGTGCGGATTTACTTAATCTTTCTGAAATCCTGAAGAAAGTAATATCCAAATATAATGTAACAGGTATCGAAAATACAAGGCTGATACCACCCTAAAAGGTGCATACTGAAGATAGCGGAGCGGGACACGCACAGAAGTGTCACAAAGGTTTAGGGGAGCACTGATGAATTGGTTATTGGTTATGGTCCATTAAAAGACAAGATATTTTGCATAAAACATAGACTGTATAGTTACACTAGAATGAATACACAAAAAGCAAATCCGCATTTATTGCGTTTAAGAAAGAACTGCATGGCCAGTCACCCCATCAGTATTTATTGCCTAAAATCTCTTGTATATCAACATATTAAGTCTAAGGGAAATTAGGGCTGGGTAAAAATATCGATTCATCATTGCATTGCAATTTTTTGCTTCTCAATTCAATATCGATTCATCAAATCCTATGAATCGATTCAGCCATCTAGGCCAGTGGCGGCGCTGTGGGCTACACTCTAGTGAGAGCGTTCAGCGTTGTCGCGCTTTAACCCTTAGCAAAACAGCGCGATGACGGACAGCAGCTGCACTCCGTTCAAGCCTGATTCAAGCCTGCACCGCCAACATTAAAAGCCGACGTTTGGGCTCATTTTGTATCCCACTGTAAGCCGGGAACTATGGAAGCTTGTTTCCGCCACAGAATGGAAAATAAAAAAGGTAATTGCGACTTTTTATCTCACAATTCGGACTTTTTTTTCTCACAATTGGAAGTTTACCTCTCGCAATTCTGACTTTATTTCTCAGAATTGCAAGATATAAAGTCAGAATTGCGAGATATAAAGTCACAATTGCGTGATATAAAGTCGCAATTGGGTGTTATAAAGTCAGAAATGCGTGATATAAAGTCAGAATTGCGTGATATAAAGTCAGAAAATGCATGATATAAAGTCTATGAGATATAAACTTTTGAGAGGGAAAAAGGTTAGTATTTTTTCCCCCTTAGAATTGGCCTGATAACTCGCAATTGCTGTTAAGTGTGATCAGCTATTAAGTGTTATTGTTTACAAAATTATAATTAGAATATAATATTGCACTTTTTTGAGTATGCACATTTTGTGCTTCTGTTTACATTTCTTTTATAACTTGAATGTATAGGAAGAAAGAAATATACTTTCTACTACTTAGTTACTTGCACTTTAGAGGTGTTGTTAAAGCACTGTACAGTGCTTGTTTGATTTCAACACATACAATATTGTACATTTTATTCTGCTGAATAAACCATGACAGGAAACAAACATGATGGGGTCAATTTGTTCTTTAACATTGGTAAAACTGCGCACATTACTTAAAAATATACTCAGGCACTTAATTACTTGTGTATTTACTTATTATTGAATCGATATCGAAGCTAATAAGTCAATATTGAATCGAAATCGAATCGAAGCGAAGCCTCAAGAATTGAAATCGAATCGAATTGTGAAATACCTAACAATACCCAGCCCTAAGGGAAATTGTCTAATTATCTAACCCACATGGAATTTATATAACTTATTTGTTTTATTATGTTTTATTTATTATTACATAATAAAACAAATAAGTTATATCAATTCCATGTGGGTTTGATAATTCAGGAGGAAAGCTAAAGGGAAGCTTGGGGAGGGTTTAGGTTAAGTGAGGATTTAAGGGCTTGTGGATCTTCTTGGAAAATAAAAAAAAAGCGTTTGCCTTACATCTTATAGAACAATGAATGAGAGACAGAACTACAGCCAAGACAGCCCGATCTCATGAAAGTTAGTATCTATGGCACGAATGTCATTTCTCGTGGCATTTATACGCCAAAAGCAGTTTTTGCGTGTATTTGGCATGCGATTTTCGCGTACATATTATACGCACTTTTTTGCGTATAATACACACGAACTCCCCACCCCCCTCCCCCCTAAACCTAACCCAGGGTTTTTTAGTGCGTACCATATACACGAAAAAAACACTTTTGGCGTATAAATGCCACGAGAAATGACACTCGTGGTATAGATACGCATCTTCATGAGACTGTGTTGATAGGGGGATGTTGCATGACTTTGCAATTAACACAGTCTCATCCCAAATCGTCATATAACTGACGTTTTGGGACGTATTTTGACCATACGTCAATATCCGCCTTTTTAGGGCCCCCTTAAACGTCGGTAGATGGCGATCCCGGGCCGTCATACAACTGACGCTTTACCTTTAACGTCAGTTAGGTGACGGGTTAGGTTTAGGGTTAAGTTTAGGTATGGGGTAGAGTTAGGATCCCATAACCTCATCTACCGACGTTTAAGGGGGCCCTAAAAAGGCGAATATTGACGTATGGTCAAAAGACGTCCCAAAACGTCAGTTATATGACGATTTGGGATGAGACCGGGTTGTTGCAATACAAAGAAATAGTTCACTTAAACTTGACCATCATTTAACACTCAAAGACAGCAAACTATGTATGCATTTATTTCATGTTTATATTTGAAAAAAAATAATATATATATATATATATATATATATATGAATTTAGTTTTCCGGATCAAATATAGCAGCCTTGGTGAGCATAAGAAACTTTTGAAAAAACATTAAAACAAATTTGTACCAACCCCCAATAGTAGTGCTCTGAGTGTACTGTATATACAGTACATATTAAAAAATAAAGAAACACATTGTGGCGAGGCAGAGGGAAGTGATAATGAACGACACTAGTGAGACGCACCGGTCTCTCAAGGAGGAACGGAAGCATAAAGGAGGAGTGACGGCAGTGAAGACTGAGAGAGGAACAGGCCTGATTTTATATTGTGATTTTATGTTCTGTTTTGTGTACCAGCAGTTGTCCGTGAGGGGCTGCTGGCTCATACTTTCATTTTGTATTTGTTTTTCTTTTTATATTTATTAGAATGCAAATGTTCGCCGGTTCCCGGCTCCTTCTTCCCATAACAACTGAACCCTGTTATATACATTAACTAGTCAACCTCACTAATTGAACCTCACTTGAGCTATTTAGTCATTATGAACTGTCGTTGCATAGAAAAGACTTCAATTTAAAAGCTCTCAAGGATAAGTACAATTGGAAAGATGTGCTAATGTACCCTTTTAAGAAATGATTATTCCTCATCAGATTCATGGAATTAATCTAAAAACTTGTTTCCAAGTAGCCTCATCTGAGCATTCATCACTTGACAAAGTTAATTACTAAATGATCATACTTTAAATGAGCGGATGGTGGATGTGTGAAAGCAGCTTGCAGTGCTGAGTGCTGTGAGAGTCACATCCACGTCTCTTTTCCAACAGATTGTGACAAGGTCAGAGCAGATTTGGATAATGGATCTAATCTGCATTTAGCACAGTGGCATTCCGAGTGACGGGCTTGTCACCTCCCACTAAACACCACCTTCAGAGGGTATAACCAGTATAAGAGAGTCTTTGTCTAACACACACAGACATTGAGCCATTCTGTTTAGGCACTATTTTTCCAGTTGCTGGTATAGCATGATGGTCGCCTGTTTGATTTTCAAGGTATCATGTAAAATGTATACTTTAAATGTACACTAAGTGACTTTTCTTCCTATTTTTAGTCAACTTTAGCATGGGTGTATTCCAGTAATGTGCAGTGAAATCTTGTCATCATGGGTAGGCTGTGACCTATCAATGTGGCATATTCACAGGAGCATAATTTGCCGATGCGATCGATGCCTCGGTCACAGCGTATCTCGTGGCTCACGCGGTCTTCACATGCAAGCACGTTTCAATCCGTTTCGGAGACTCTTTGTTCGTGCCGATGAAATCACAAAACAAAAATGCACACAAGCGTGTCCTTGCTTAAAATAATACAACCACTGATGAACATATTCGGTTTTGATATAAAAAAAAAAAAAAAAAAACTATATGAGTGCGAATTAGAACACAGAACCTCTGACATGCTCTGCAAAAGTTCTACCACTGGACCATTAAAGGACACATGTCAAATTTTTGGTTCTATGTATTTATTCACGTGATTTATTCATTTATATACAGATACTTGCACACACACACATACACACACTTGTTCCACACACTTTTTAAAACAAAGTTAAGCCACTGTGTATTCATTCAGCTAATGCAGCAACCCAAGTTCATATCAGGCATTGCATCTTGCATACAGAGCAAATACGTAAACTACGTTCTATGGACCAAAGACGCACTGCCTTGAATTTCCTGCATGAAACAATTGTTTTTAGGAGCAAACAATGGCAAAAGGAGTATATTATATGTGTATAATAGTTTTTTTTTTACAAAAATTAATATTTGGAATAAAATAAATTAAATTGATAATGTGGTGAATTAAAGCTCTTGGAATTAATCAATTTAATGTCAACATTTCCTTTGGTGAGGCACTGCCTACCCTGACCGCACGTCACTGGTGTATTCACCTATGCAAAGCACTGTATATATCACACATTACTGTCAAATGTCCTCACATAAGCAAGAGTATATTGAAAATATGCTTGTTGACACACTTGAAAAAGCAGTAAATCAAACAGATGTTAATATTGCTATGATGTAGATAAATAAAATAACACTAATTCCCTGGGTATCATTTGAGAGCAGCATCTGAGAAACCTTACAAAAATATGTAGGAATGTAAAGTGATATATACAGTAGGATGGCAGGGAGAGATAACAACATATGGAATTGCTGGATTAAATGCTACACCTACAACATCACAGTGGGGATTACATACTCAACACACTAATGTGAAATTACATCAAGCAGCAACACTTCTTCTGAAGTGCGCTCTAATGATGAGAATAACGTATTTGGAGAGCGGACAATCAGTGCCAATATAGGCACAGATATGTGTTCCATAAGCACTTGAGCCTTTTGCTTAAGCTTAAAGGATAGGTCCAACCAACCTTGACAGAAAGACATCTGAAAATCGTTACAGAATGATTTGTTCTGTTTCATAAGTGGCACTTTTATATCTGCACAATACATTAGTCTCAATAGTTTTCCACTTGAAACACAAAAATGCCTCTGCAGAACATTTGTTGAGAGCACTGACTGCATCTGCAATCTTCCTCTTACACATTATTGTGTCTCTAAGACAGCTGGGCACTATTAAACCCCATTTACACCTGGTATTAAAAAGCGATCTGTATCCAGATAGGTTTTCCGGATACTAAAAAAACACATGTTAATGCAAGTTGTAAATAAGTTGTGATCGGATCTGCCTGACCACATCTGGAGGTAGTCTGGCTCGCATTGTGTTTGGATCTTTACTAGGTGTAAACGCAATCTGGTTGTTGAAACCACATATGTATATTTTACTCCTCCCAAAAATGCTAAAAAATAAACGAGTGAGAGCGTGTTATATAGGCTATATGTCATGTCATAGTCAGATAAGTTCATCAAGCCAACGTGCAAACATCGCAAATAAAAGTGAAAGTAAGTCACAGACGCTTAACACACAATCATCTTCAAGTAAAGAAACAAAATGATCTTACTAGGGCTGTTGCCACTCTCTCTTATTGATGTCTTTGATTTGGAAATTAGCTGATGATCAATAAAATGCAGCTCATATCTGTTGCTTTTGGTGGCGTGCAATCCATTAAATCTGCATATAACGCGGGAGTTGATGATCGGATTTATATCCGTTTTGCAAAAACACATTTGTGTGGCCAGGTGTAAATGGAATCGGTACTTATTATCCGGATAACTTATCTGGATACAGATCACATTTTAATACCAGGTGTAAATGGGGTCTTAGAGACACAAATGGTGTGCAAAATGACTAAATTTTGCATACGTTGTCTACAAAAGTTGATTACATGCACTAATAGGACTACCCTGTAAAGCTCTAGTAAAATCGACAGAAGGATCAATATTTACATGGACCCGTAATCCAACTATGTCAGACAGAATGAATTGTCCAAATCCGTCAAAACTGAAACTTGAAAATTCTGCACAAGTGCAATGATGTTGAAATGGTGTAATGACTTGTGACTTGTAAAACTTTAACGGCCAGACTCATCTGTATGACAGATACAAATAATTGTATTTTCTGCTCACCGTGTTTCTGCTATTTTTGTTAAATTAACCATGTCATCTGCAGCTCTTCTGAGGCACTTTGCGGTTTTGGCGAGAGAGAGAAGATTGGACTTGAGAAGAATGAAGCATTCTTGGCTCTAGATACAAATTTTAGAGGATGTAATATCGAAAGAACCTTTCCATAAATGAACCTGAGCACTTGTGGTGTGTACCGTTTTTTTGACGCGCTTTTTACCGGTAAAATGACGCAATGTCCCATGATGGAATCAAGCCGGGGTCTGGGACTGGACCACGGTCTGCCATTTAAATACGGCTGATATACACAGACAATTAAACATGATACACAACTTAATGTATTCAATAAGATAATAAAACACAAAAAATATTTACTCATAAGATTGCGAAGGTCCTGTAGGCCTTTGGCCACCGCTTAACCTTGCGGCCACCGCCTGAAGCCTTAGATGCACATTCTTCAAACAACAGTAATCAAACAATGCAAACTAATGACTTTTGCATTGCCCTCTCCCTCAGGCACACACATAGTCATTCCCCACAATGGACCTAAGCCCATGCATAAATGCAACAGAAACATCAATCTTTAACTGCCTTTATAGGACTTTCAGTGCTCTGAGTTCAGGTTAATTCCCTTGTTTCCTGTCTGGTCAGCAGAAAGTGTAGGCCTAGAAGTCTATATAAGAAGAAAATGACGCACCAGTTTGGTGATTGGGTGGTTTAAAGGCCCCCGAGAACCTCCTTTGTCTCATGTGGATAACATTTATGGGATTAGGGAACACAAGATCTACTCAAAATGTTCCTTGTAAAACTGAAAATGTGCAGTTTAATAAAACTGTTTATTTACTAAAATACATGTTACAAAACGAATAGCATAATATGAAATATGTTGGGTATCTGTACTCTAAATAAAAGGCAAAAACTCAATGTTAATTGGCTTTTCCAGCCCACTTTGATGCACAAAGGGAATCATTATTGTTCAGATAAATGTTCAGTTATGCCATAATCCACATTGACCACAGCGATCTATAATGGCTATTGGCATAATTTGCTTTAAATCAATTTGTTTTCCACATCTGTTTTCAAATGTCCTGCCAAAAAACCTATTGCTTATCAGCAGGACGTTACTCGCTAGCTCTGTTCTTTGGCACGCACTGCTCGTACTCTGGGATCCAAAGAACACTACCTAAGCATATAAGACCACTGAGCACATTACTGACACTCAAAATGCTGTGCTATTGTGTTTTTTATTTATTTATTTATTTTTTTTATTTTTATGCATGGCTTAACTTCAAATCCAGAATTAGTGGCTGTTTGAGGTTTTCATAAAGAACATTCAAATGAAACTCTGGAACAGCTGAACCATTTGTCATGAGTTTTGACTTAATAAGCTTTGAATAAATAAAGCAATGGCTTGTAACTAATAAGGAAGTTTATCATAATAAGAGAATTGAAGTTAGACATTTATCCAACGTGATTTACCCTGGAGAAATAGTCTAGTTCTTACACAGTCATGGATGTGCTTGAAACACATGCAGGTTAAAACTGCAACATTTCTGATACCAACACATAAGGACATGAATTCCACATGAAAAAGTCACAGACATCCAAAGTAAAAAACAAAAAAATGGTGCACAAAAGCATAATTTACTGTAAAAAAAAAAAAAAAAAAAAAAAACAATCTTGGGCTTCATACCATTTGCAGACATATTTTTTTTCTTCTTTTTGTTATGCTTTGCCGCCTTCTCTTTTGTAAGGACAACACTCCACAAGCCAAACACTCCAAAAGCAAAATTAAACAGTGCTACCTATTGAACTACATAACATGGCTGAATGGACAAATATTATTTCTGTAACATAAGTAAATTTGCATCTGCATCCCAACTCAACCAACCAATGATTTACTGTCAAATGTTTCTGAGAGACAAAATTGTAATAAACTGCAATAAAAAGTAGATCTACCGGTGTATATATATGAAGAGTTCAGATGCAAAAGCCTCTAAGTGCCATTTGAAATTTTCTTCTAAAATGATCATTTTTCTCAAGCTTGTATATTTAAGTTCAGTAATTTCACTTAAATGGCAATGAAGATTACCTATTAATAGTCATTTAAGTGAAATTACTGAACTTAAATATACAAGCTTGATAAAAATGGTCATTTTAGAAGAAAATTTCAAATGGCATTTAGAGGCTTTTGCATCTGAACTCTTCATATATATATATATATATATATATATATATATATAATCACCATACTTGTGGTGGTACAGTAATTGAAACATTTCAATTGTATAGAGAAACTAAGTTGATGAGCTAGACATGTATAGTATCAAGTATCACATTTATCAATTTCGAAATCAACCCCACAACTCATTTTGTGATAGTATTGAAAAATGGCTGCCTCTCTTCCTGTTTCCAAGGTTATGGTTTGCTAACATTGGCTTTCAAGAGTCAACAATATGACTTTTCTACATAAATTCTGCTGATTTTACGTGACAGAATTAGTCACGAAAATGTATAGGCTACAACACTTTAAATGTTAAATTAGAGTAAAACTTACTAAGTTTGGAATGTGATCCTTTTGGGGACTTAAATGATATCACTTCCTCTTGATCACATACTTTAAAGTGACAGTTCACTATTATTTTAAGGTAAATCAATTATATATTTGGCACATGGTTTATTGCTATATGGTTTATTCATAGAACATGAACTTGTTTAAACAGTATGTGAAAAATGATTGATCTATTGTGAATGAAAATGTAAACTAATTCAGTGTTATATAGTGGTAACACTTTTGTAAATATTTTGAAGAACGTCTGAGACAGACAATATTGACAATGTCAAAATGCATATTAAATTGTATGTATTACAACAAAAATACCATTACATAATATTTCATTTTTTTCAACTTTTTCAAACTTGCAAAACTCTTCATTGCATACTTTTTTTTTTGTTGTTTCATGCACTTCATCAAATGTTAAGGATAGTAATTCTGTGTAATGACTCTGTAAAGTGTAATTATTGAGCGGTATCAGTTTGGCACAGTGATTTAATAATTCCTTCCTTCAAGTTCAAATGCTAAACTCCAGCTGTCTGAGAGAGGAATCTTTATCGAAAACCCTCTTAATAAGAATGAAGAGCTAAATTGCTCAGCAGGATGCAGCGAAATGGCTAATGTGAAAGCTAAAAAAGAAAACAGCTAAATCAGATGATGTATCTGAAGTGCACTCAGAATGCTACAAGAGCAGCCAAACTTGAGCAGAGAACAAGCTAGGAATGTGACATTTTCAAAAGTACCAATGCATATTTGCAAAAGGTTCTGTGATCGACCAGAGAATCAGATATCAATGAGCTCTCCACCCAGCAACTTAGAATGCTAGAATCTCTGCGTTTAGAAAGTTAAACAACTTCCCAGAATTGACAGTAACTGTCTGTCAGTATGAGTCAAAGAAATAACTCCAAAATAAAGACACTAAGGCTTAGCCATAACTTAATCCACAGATAGAAAGTTCAGCAACTTGGCAGCAGCAAAACTGAGGTGATAGGTGATATAGTTTGTATCTCAGCAGTCCTCATTAAATCAATATGTGTGGCACTTGGCCATAAGGGTTTGGACTATTTTCTGTGTGCCATTACACATGGGAAAAGTGACTAGTTTCATAGATTACCCAACTCCAGCAGTTGTATTCAGACCATCATAGCGGTGGCATATTGTGAACATATGGGCCAGCAAGAGGGCACCTTTCATAGCCTTTTTTATAACTCGTTGAGCTGCATGAGTGTTTGTGTAAATAAAGCATGGGCCAATGGATTGAATGGAGTGGTACACATGGAATAGCTCAGAAAAAGAGAGGAACTGGATATTTCCAGAGCAGGAAACGTGGAGGGTGAGTCAACAAGAGGAGACTGAAAAGGTTTGCTAATAAACATACAGTATGCCAATGGTTTAAGAGCTTAGCTAAGTAGCCACAATTTTCACCAGAATATGACAATTAACATTAACAATGATGAAATAATTCTGTAGCGTACTAAAGTTAATCATTTTAAGGCTTAAATAAAATGTAAATTATGTAACTCATAAAGGTGCAGGGACCAAATGCACGTTGTCACACACATAATAACTGATCAGTATTTTATGTTGCTGCTGAAAATGTATACCTTGCATCCAATGTAGTGTAAGTTGCTTTGGGTAAAATAAATGCATAAATATGCATAAATACATAGTTTATTCATGAAACTCGAACTGATCCAGATATAGAACATTTGATATTCTGATTCTGATTCTGATTCAGATTCAGGTTCTAATGCTGTGGCATTAGCCAATCAGACGTAGTTCCTAATCCACAAAAGCATAAATTTCGTACCTTAGCATGAAATTGCAATGCTACGCGATTATGAAAACTACTGTGTACCTGTCCTCCTCCCCAGCACCACCTGTAGATATCTGCTACAGGGGGTTTCATTTATCCTGCAGCAGAATTTACTTTATGCATGTCATTTTAACTAACAAATTATTGTCTTTGCACAGCGGCAGCAGGGTAGCAGATCTCGTCAACCAAAATCAACCGTACGCATGTACATCCAATACTCCATTCCAATAAATGTTGATTAAAAATGTTCACTCCAAGAGTTGTCATGACTAAAATGTAAATATTAACTGCGACAAGTGAATTTAGGCATCACATCATTGTAAAGCACAATATGTCAAATGGATATTAATATTTAGATTTGCTAAAATTACATTTAATAATGTTATAAAGATTATGATTATTAATAATGTAGATTAAGATTACACTGTAAAATGAATATGCTTTATCTAATCAATAGAATTGTGGCAACAGATTACAAGCAATATTATTAATTCAATTTAACAAATTAGAATTGAGTAATAATTAATCAAACCAATCCTTAAAAGTTAATTTAAAATGAGTAAAGTTTACACCAAAAATGTAACAAAAATATATCACTAACAAACATATGTCAAAGATTAATTAAGAACTCTTTATTTTAAATTGCCAACATTGAAGACACCTGATGTTAACAAGCAGAATCGCGGAAGGAGAAAACCGTAATCAAACCTAAAACAAACACCGATCACCATAATGGTGACTTAAATTTATGTTTTTTTGGTTGGTGTTGTAGGTTTTACTCATTTTAAATGGTTAAATTTTAAGGAATTAATTTGATTAATTATTAAATTAATTATTTCGACTTTTGGTTGAAATTGAGTTTTTGACATAATCTGATCCATTAGGTGTTTATTAATGCCTGTGTGGTGTTATTTTTTGTAAAAAAAAAGATTAATACATAAAGCTATAATAGAAGATTATACTACATAACAGTTTTGCCAGCTGGGATGTAAAAACTTTGATGCTCAATATCTCAGAACTACCCTAAACGGAGATAAAACCTTATAATTCTAAGCTCAAGATTTTTTTTTTTTAATTTAATTATTAATTTTGCTTGTAATCATTTTTTTTTTTGATTAGATAAAGCATATTCATTTTTACAGTGTACATGTAGTGAGCATTAGATGATCAGATAAGGTAAAATGATAATTCCCAATTAAATAACCCTTGGAGTAATAAAAAGAGGGCATGGCAAGGCTAAGGGATAGTGTACAGTCAGCAGATAATGCAAAAAAAACAAAAAAACAAAAAAATCAGGGTGACAGAAGACCCCACTGCAAAATAATCACGCTTACTATTGTTAAGTATATAACTGAAAAAAAAAAATAATTTGACATATATTATTACCTCAATATTACTTATTTAATACCAATTTATACAGTATTTTACCAGTTGTAGCAGTTGCCTTGGAATAACAGACCTACATGTTGCGTGTGAATAAAAAGAATTGAGCATTGCAGGGAGCCGTGTAAAAATATACATGAATGATGCATGTTGCTGCACTAAGCATGGAAAACTCTGTGAAAAGACTGCCAGTGCCAGGTAAATGTAAAGCAGACAATGAATCTACTTCAGATGTCCAACTACCAAAACAATGTGTCAACACTAGACACAAGCTGTGTTATGCAACAAAAGAAAATACAAATTATAATCAGTGATGCTATCTACATTGGATGTAGCATGGTACGACACGGCAAATTCCCGATGGTAAACTGATGCCCCGTTCTATTTCTGACTTACCCCAAGCACTCGCACAACATCTGACACAAAGGACAAATGGATTTACAATGGTTGCTTTATCGCACCTAGTGTAGACTGCCTTAAGACAAGAAACTGCCTTACTGTGTATGACTTGCATGCATGTCTGAGGCTTTTCACATATCAATACTTGCAATACAACAGTACTGAAATTGACACATTGTGTTTCAATAGGAATGAATTCATTCCGATTGAGGAATCCAAACATTCACCAAGACACTGTCTTAACATAAACACAATTTTATGCAACTGGCCCTAATTAGAAAACAACAAACACATGAACCGTTTTGGACTGTTGTTCTTCTCCACTTCATAAACAATGAGTGGACAGATAATTTTAGAAAGATACAACAGTCATTTATGACATTTTATTCAACAACAACAGCTCATTTCATGCTTCATTCTGTATGTCACTACACATGCACAGTACTTTCCAGTTTAATACAATCAATGTCCACACGTCCTCTATAGCATCAGAAAAGGTTTAAACCACTACTTATAATCCAAATTAAGTTTTAATTGGATTTAGGCAATTTATTCCGATTGATGTGGTTATATAACTTTTTTTTTTTTTTTAATTCAGACTCTTCTACTAGTCTGATTACAATAGTATTATTAGGCTCCATGAAAATGCAGCTAGTGTGATTGAAATTGTAGACATTTCCAATGATATATGATTACCTGAGTTCTATGTCTTTCAACCCATTCTTATTCTGATTATTATGAACATATTTTATAAATTGTATTTATTTTTTATTTATTAAAAAGCAGTCGTTGAGTTATGTAATAGGAGTTATTTTGCCTATACACACACACACACACTGTAAAATGCAGATTCAAAGCTTCTAGAAATCAAGACTAACTGATACAACAGCCTGTTAACACTTCTCTTGAATTCACTTGAATTTCTCAAGTGTTTAAAGTGAATTCATGAGAATTTTGTAATTGGGAGCTTGACCTTTTCTCACCATATGCTTCCTACTCATCCCATAAATATGAGAGCAAAAAGAAACATCACTTCCATGGCAGTGGTTTTTCATGTATAAGTTCCACATCTGGATCCAGCAAAACCTGGGTAACACTCACAAATGTAGGCATACTGAGCTAAGCACCTCCATTCTTCACAAGGGTTCAGTTTGAAAAGAGGCTTTGGAGTAGAAAAGAGGCTTAGGAAACATTCAACAGCTTATTTGGATGCTCAGGAATCAGTGCTGTCTGATGACTTACCCATGACTCAAAAGCAGGACAGAATCACCTGCCTCGGATGATGCACACTTTATTACAACACGGAGGCATTCATTTAAATGATATGCAAATTGCAAACACCCACATTCTTATCTTGGCACAGAGAAAAGCCGGAGTAAATTCACATATGCTGAATATAACCTATTTGCCGCCTAAAATTCTCAATTCAGAGAGTTTTAGATCGTGAGAAACTAGGACACCAAAGGAAAAATATTCCCATTTTAAAAAACAGTTGCATGTTGCGGCGGGCAACGGTTTACAGAAGACATTCTTCATCCACAGACACACAGCTCTAATATGCACAACACATAAATCATATAGAGTTTAAGTGGAACCATGTGAGTCATTTACAGTAGGATGCATTATTCAGCAGAATGTGTCAGTGTGACCAACTCTGTCTTGCATGTGCATTTGAATATTGAACATTTTATTGCTGAATTGAGGTTTTGGGATTGGCCTTTTTGCTTTTGTTGTAAAAGTGCAAAGCATGCTCAACAGCTTTAAAAGTTTATCACTGAAGAAATTTGAGTCACAAACATATTAACACAGAACAGGAAGAAAATACATTTACTGCAGCAGTAGAATCATTGTTAAGGTCATGAAACCTCTTTCAGCTCAATTCTAGCTCACAATCTTTTTGAAAAACGCAACTTAAATGGGCGTGGATAGCTGTGAGAAGAAGGAAGGTGAGTTGGTGTGGTATGGCACTGAAGGGGAGAGGGGAGGGCGGGATAACTATCATCGTCCAATGGCCCATGCATATCAACTGTCACTAAAAATCAGTGGTAAAAAGCGAGGATATCCTCAATTATTTTCAAAAGTAACTGAATGCCCTGCCCATATTAGCCTAGAGTAATCATAATTATATTTAAAACAAAGTAATGCACACACACACACACACACACATATATATCATTCTCACCCCCAAGGCGTCACTTAACTGACGCCTTGGGAAGCATTTGGACATGCTTCAATATCTGACGCTTTAGGCGCCCTTTAGCGTCAGTTATATGACGCCCTAGGATCGCGTGTACCCTACCCCCACACCTAAACCTAACCGCGTCCTCTAACTGACGCTTTCCTTTAGCGTCAGTTAGATGACGCCGTAGGATCGCGTCATGTAAGTGACGCTAAAGGGCGCCTAAAACGTCAAATATTGAAGCATGGTCAAAGGTGACGCCTTGGGGTGAGAATGCGTTGCATATATCATATATATATGTATATATATATATATATATATATATATATAAAGTTCACAGAGATGGAGAGGCAGCAAGCACATTCTGTTTATTTTCTTTATTTTAAAAAAGCACAATGTGCTACATAAAAAAGTAGACATTTAACAGTTTTTTTTTTTTCATATTTTTTTTTCACAAGTCTGCATGACCATAAATGACAGAGTATTTTAAGTCTATTTTTCTGCTATGTGAAAAAAAAAAATCCAGCAAAACGTGCCAGAGTGTTTGTCGACCCCAGAGGTTAAACAAAACTAAGGCAAGTAAAACGGTAGCGTTACATTTTAGACACGCACACACCTCTGAAGGGATAGAAAAGTCCTCAGGACTTGGTTAACGTTACTGCATCACTTGCAAGATGCAAACTGAACGGTGAACAAGGCCGAAGTCCACCATTCTCCAGTTATCGAAGCTCTCTCTAGCTACAAAAATACTTGCTACACACACACATAGTTTAGATGTGTCCAATGGTTGACAGCCAACCAACCGCCCGCAGGCAGAGTCATCGCAAAAGTTCTGCAAAACACTGGAATTCATCTACTGAGCGATATGACAAGTCTGTCATTGGAAAGATCTACATGGTGTCATGAATAAGAGACAGTGTCTTCTCATAGGATAAGAAAACTCAGTCTCATGAAAACCTATGATAGACACTGATGAGTCATCAAAGCACTCACAGTGCAAGGCAACGTCACAGCCTGTGACGTGGACACGGGGAAGGTTTTAAACCCGAAAGGCAAAAATAGTGAAAAAAAAATAAATAAAATTAGGTCTAAAAAGACCTGTATTCATTTCCTATGTTATTTCATTTTTTGTTTCACCTTTTGAAATTTGAGTATCATGATCTATAAATTTCATGATTTATGAATATTCAAAATATCTTGTTTTCAATTATCACAAATTCATATTTTAATATTTACTAGGTTTTGTGTTAACACATCAAGTTTTCACACAGGGATGTAGTGCAACTGTAGGGGGATCTCCCCACCACTAATGTACAGCATCCACCGGATGATGCGACAGCAGCCATAGTGCACCAGAACGCCACCACACGGCGGCTTATGTGACTGATAGCATTGATTTATGACCACAAATACAAATTAATATGGAGGTACAATGTTTCTGCCCAACAGCGACAATACGTACTTGTATATATAACTTTCTATTGCAACTTATTTTGTTGACCTTGCTAACATTAAATAAAATAGAATATGTCGACCGCAAGCTAGCTAATAATATTAGACATGTTTCTCTTTTGCACTAGTAATTGATTTTAAGGTCAAGGTTACCTTAGCCTAAACGTTCAAAAATTAGGCTATATATATCATCATTGAGTGACTACAGCTTGATTGGTTCTCATCAAAGAAGCATGCAGCCAGAAATCCCCTCTTTCGCATTGAGAGGTGGAGCGGTGAAGAAAAGAAATTCTCTTCCTAATTAGATATAATGGCTGGGTGGAATTTTCTCCTGGTCCAATCAGCAACCCACCCCCCATAAACACACACACACACACACACACACACACTGCAAGACATTTGTGCTTGAGGCAACTGCCGTTGTAACAAGCCGACACTGGGAGATAAAGAGCTCAGAGAGTGGAGACTAAACAAAAAAAAAAAACAAGAGAAGTAAAAAAAGAGCAAGACACAATTTACAAAAGTGAGAGGCATAGCAGGTAGAGCAGGAGAAAAAGGCAATACATTTAGCTCTGAAAGACTCAGTCGGTATCAGGAGTGCTGATACCAGCGAGAGAAGCCAGTGTGAAAGTATTTTAAGACAAGGGCCGGTCCTTTCGAATGGGTCTCCCGTCTAGCATTTGTAGGCATCAAGAAGAACAGCAAGCGACTGAACTCAAAACAAGAACATGAAACATGATTTGAGTCTGAGAAGGCTTGTGAATAAAAGAGCACTACGTTATGAACCTGCAAAGATGTCGTTTACTCCCACATTATGACCTTGAGCGGTTTCCGTTTATGTGAGGTGGGTGGTTTGATCCACCACCAATAGAGTTCAAATACAAAGAGTCATTCCACACTCAAAAAATAACACTTTGAATGAACATAAAAAAATATGTAAAGGTTTTCCACATGATTAACTTGCTTTATTTCAGCATTATGAAATTATGTTATTTCAATTTAATGTACTTATGTTGAGTCAACTTAATGTATTAAGGTTGATTCAACTTATTTACTATGGTTGGGCACAGTTTCATATTGTCAGTGAATTTATAAGGCTCCCTGATATGATTCAGGTATTCAAATTCATTATATTCATTCATCTAATACAATAAAATTTATTTTAGTGTCACACTAATACATTTCAAGACTATAACCAAGTATTAGCTACAAATAGCATTTGGTAGCATGTTAAATTATAAGGTTCACACGCTTCATCAATCAAAGGTTGGTTGAAACTATTGCTGAATCGGTTTTCAGCCTAACTAAATGCTTCACTGTTCTCCACAATGGTAACCAGTAAATTCACACTATAATTAAATGTTAATAATAATTGAAATGTAATTGAACATTAAACACAATTACACACTATGAAGTCTTCCCCTTTTCTCATTTTCTCAAAAACACATAAAATAACACTTAATTTAGGCATTTATTCTCTCTTAATTCAGCCATATGCAAAGCATGCTGGGAACTAACAAGCAAAGCCCAGTTTTAGTTAATGCAACACAAATCATTCATGTAATCCATCACAAACAGATTAAGTAATCTACAATTTTACATATTTAAGTAGATTGAACACAATCAAATTAAGTTTGGACAAAACGTATAGCAATTGAACTATGGCTAAGCCACGCCCCCTCCACTCACTCGGACAAACAGTCAATATTCAGAGACAGGCGGTATGGCAGCTGTCACAGTAGGAGACATTTCACAGGAGGCAATTGGTGATTTTTGGAGACAGAAAAATTATATATCATCTTGAAGTCACCTAAAGGGCCTTACCTATGCATTGGAGGGTTATATTAATAATTTTATTGTTGAGAAGGTCGATAAAAAGCTTCAGCTCCAGGCTAACATGTACAGGTCACAGTGTAAACAAGATAACCCGCATATCGTTGCCATCACCGTTTGGTGCTACAGTATTTACATGAATCATTCAGCACAACATTGTTAACATTTTGTTATCTTGGTTATTTACAGATACGTCAATGAAGCTAAGTGACATGATGTACAATGCAGCTAGAAGCTAACGTTAATGTTTTCTAATGTAGGCTTTGTCTAACGTTAGACTAACGTTATGTTAGAGATTTTAAAGATAACATCCAAATACGTTGTTGACTTAACTTAGATCAGATGAAGACATCCTTGTTTAATTTATCCGCGTTTAGTTGGTATTGTGGTCTACCGCAAAACTTAATCCAGAACAAACACTTACCTTGGTTAAGATGTGGCTTGGGAAAGGGTAAAAGAAATACACACCGTCAATACACACCATCGCTCAGCCTCTCCGGACAACCCGGTCTCATCCCAAGACGTCATATAACTGACGTTTTGGGACGTCTTTTGACCATACGTCAATATTCGCCTTTTTAGGGCCCCCTTAAACGTCGGTAGATGAGGTTATGGGATCCTAACTCTACCCCAGACCTAAACTTAACCCTAAACCTAACCCGTCACCTAACTGACGTTAAAGGTAAAGCGTCAGTTGTATGACGGCCCGGGATCGCCATCTACCGACGTTTAAGGGGGCCCTAAAAAGGCGGATATTGACGTATGGTCAAAAAACGTCCCAAGACGTCAGTTATATGACTTTTTGGGATGAGACTGTGTTACTCCGGAACCTAGTGTCAGAGTTGTGTGTACCCCATGCACACCGTTTGACCATTTTAAACTTAAAATAACAAGAAAAGACGAATGAAAACTGACTAGCTCTAATGTATTTCAATGGAAGTGGAAGCAGAGAATGTCCGAGTGTATTGGGTTAGCTGTGCACTGTGATTGGCTCATCGCGTTTGAGGGCGTGGCTTAGCCATAGGTCAATTGTGTTGCTTAAGCTCATTTTAATTAAGCAATTTTTACAAACAGCAAAAATCTTATTTTTTATTTTTTTTATTTTTTTGAGTGGAGAATCCACATCTCAAGATATGAAATCCCACAGGTCCCTTTAGGGTACTTTCTCTTGTTTCTCCAAATAAATTGTGAGTAAATGCATCCATAAACCCACAAAAGGGCCATTCCATCCCATGCAGGGGCCTCTTCTGAAAACAGCAAACGAATGTACTGAGTGCAGACTGTCTGGATTACTGTCAGATTATGATATTTTGAGTGAGGTGCCCGTCCAAAAATTTGCTTTTTAAGTTCATGTCTGCTTCTATCCGCATTTCTAAACTTTGCAATAAGAAAGAAAGAAATTTCATTTTGTAGTGTAGTGTGCCTTCAAAATTAAGAGAGAGGGACTTGCTCTGCTGATGTCTAGATAACGAAAGCAGTTTCTAAGGATTTGGAAAGTCAACTTCAGATGAAAGTGGAGAGTTAAAAAAAAAAAAAAATAAATAAAAAAAGACCACTAGCTTGGAAAAGGGAACACTCCTCAAAGGGCAGAAACAAACATATTTTGAAACTGTATTGAAATGTTTTACATTTCCCATGAAACACAACATATGCCACTCTGAATACATTCCTATGTCTGACAAGACAGACATCTGTATTCATGTGGAAGATTTGCAATGCCTCAATCAAAAAGCCTACATTGTTCCACCCACATGCACAAGGTGAAGAACAACCTGGAATGAAATATTTTGTCAAGTAGGTCATCCCTGTCATAACTTTTTAAACTGTTAAAACTGCACACTGTCAGTCCTGGTCTTTTTACCGGAATTGCTGTTGAAATATATCTGTCAGGCTCTATATTCATACTCATATTTATATTTAACTCAAATCATTATTATGCTATGACAGCGTAATGCTTAACTTTTAGTTTCTTTTAAATTGAATTCATTGTATGGGGAAAACAGTAAAAAAATGTTTTACTCCAGTGACAAATTTTCAGTTTTGACAAAATATGCACACAAATTAAATGAAATGCATATAAACACATGTATTTAAAATAGTGTGATATCAGGATAATTAATCAGATGATGTTTGGCCATTTTTAAATGATCAAAAATGGCCAATATTAAGTAAAAGTAGTTTCCAAAAACCAATAAACCAATAAACCGCCACCTTAGGAAATAAATAAATAAATACATAAATAGTTGCAGTGCGTTATTCTCCAAAAGCATGATTTCTGAACCCTAAACACGTTTTGTTACAAAAGCCAGTATTGTGCACTATCAAGGCATCGTGAGTTCACGGTTTAAAGTAGAAACTGACAAGAACCCGTGTTGTTTGTGAACACAACCCGATTATTCAGTTTTAGTGAATCAGCTTTCAGGATAGTTGACAAGACCGCTAGTCACCTCGAAAAGACCAAAGGGCAATCCATCAGCTGGAAGTTGAATCCTCGCGGGAGCCGCCATTGTAGCAGAACTTCACCTGCTGTTAGCATTCCATTGACTCCCACTTATTTTGGTGTCACTTTTACAGCGAATACATCTGAGGCGTCCAAAGACTCCATTTTTCCATTATTTGCAGTAGAAGCAGTTTTTGTAAAAATAGGCAAACATTGTGTCATAACGAATTGTCTCTCCGTCGCACAGTAGAGAAATTACCGTATAGACATGAGGAGAAATTCGCAGGCAATTGGGGGATGTGGAGGCATAAAGTCGAGGGAGAAGCCCACAGAGAGTCATAAAGTTGATCCTGCTGCTAGCTCATGGACAGCTAATCCTCACTCTCTTCTCTCTGTGAGATTCGAAAGGGAATTATTCCGATTTCAGTCGGCACAGCGACTACAAGACATACAGGTTGCTCATGTGACAGGCTCAGTTTGAGCTTGCACAGTACGCCTGGCTATCAGCCTTTAACAGGCTTCAATTTTCTCAGTTGAAATCAATGGGTTTGCTGTGTCCATTTCTTTTACTGTCTATGGAATTGACATCCAAACTAAGAAGAGTTTTGTAAGAGGACACCATTTCGAGAATGAGATTTGGGCATACTGGATTAAATAATACACTCGATTAAAAATAATAGGGAAACATGAAACAGGGCTGTGTGAGTAATAGTAGTGAAACATTAGAACGGACATGTTATTAATTGTCATAGGTAAAATCAGGAAAGGATGTTTCTGAAAAATAGGCTAAAGAGAAAGTTAGATTTGAAATGAAGAAAATATTAAAACTGAATTCAGGGCATGTGGGGTGTGGAGCAATTTTTCGTTTTTTTGGGGGGAAAATGGGCTCATTAGAAGGATATGAGTTTAGATGTTATTAAAAAATGTATTACTAATGATATGAATGATAATCTGTCGATATGAATAATTTTATTAGATATGTGTGTGTTTTTTATTTTATAGTAGCCTTTATATATATAGCCTTTATTTTTATCCACACTTCTTTTCAGGTGGGTAATGCACATTAAAAGTTTTTAACCGCAATTAAAAAGAAGAAGAAGAATTTCATCTAAAGGAGTTATGTCAAAGCTGATTAAAAGTGATCGAGGCTGGATGATTTCAACGAAATTGATGAACCTGTGATATTTTATTTGGGGCATTAAAGGAGAATAAAAGCTGAAACTTTTTTCACAGAACCTTGCTAAAGCAGCTTGTTGCAGTGGTGAGGGAAGATTATGTCATCTATACAGTGTTTAATATTGCTCATTAATGGGCTATTTGTTTAATATTGCTCATTAATGAGCTATCACACAACAATTAGTTGAAATGTGAAGCTCTGGACAAAAATAAACTGCTTTTGCTATATATATATATATATATATACACACACACACTAGGGCTGTAACGATATACGATATAAAATCGAAATCGCGATACTCAGGTCCACGATCCTGTATCGCGATGTGAGAAGGCAGAATCGCGATTCGCGACACACCCCTTCCACCTCCCAGTTATCCTTCCCGTCCAGATCCAATGCTACCACATCTTTAAATTACTATTAATATTATTTGAAGTTAACATTATAAAATACGTAGACCTACATCACAAAACTAGTTGAGGGTAAATTAGCCAAAACTTAAATCCATCAAAATAATACATAGCCTATACAAATGCATTTATATTGACACTTCTGTTTCTATCCATAGCCTACTCCCTTAATAAAAATCTAAGTCTACACAAGCATTTTATATTTAATATGATGGAAATACACACGCGTACACGGACGCGACACAAAACATCTTTAATAATGTGGCAAAAATATATTATATATTTTTTTTTTATAATTCTGTAAATTACACTGTAGCCTACAAACCAAAAGTAATGCTACTCACCAGATGAAGGGTTGGCTCTCCCCAGAACATAAAATGTTTATTTTGTTTTATTTTTCGTGTTCGAGGAAAAAAAAAAAAAACAATGTTGTGACAGTTCTCTGGAAGCGGCAATAAAACTTTCAGAGAATTCAAATAGAAAGCACAAAGACTTAGGCTTACTTTTAAATTGAATTTTGTTTTTTTTTATTAATTGTATCTCAATTTTAATAAATGTTTCATATCAATGTTTCGGTAATGTTGAGTGACTCAATAGCGCGATATGCCCTATTACCGCCATTTATTTATTTATTTAATTTATATATATTTGTTGCTATATAAATATGTTTACAATGTGGACAAAAACGAGGATATTTTCAGTAACCACTGTAACCGAAACTGAACAGCGTCTATGTGCGCATTGAAAGGCTTTCACTCAGCGCGCACATTGTTATGATAACGGACTTTGAGTGAGTCATTAAACCGTTCATTCAAGGAACATGTTCAAAAAAGCTGATTCATTAAAAGAGATGTAATGAAGGTGTTAATTATTTTTAACTTTGAGTTCCACTTTTCAAGGCTCAGCTGAGCAGCGTCGCATGGGTAACGCCAACGCTGAAGCTGAGAGACCAATATGGCATTGATTCAATTCGTGACTCTGTGATTTTATTTCACCGCGGCTTCCACGCGCTGTGGGATGCTGACCAGCGCTGTTGCTGACGCACATTTATGGGAAATACCTGACGTGAACGTTAAAATGTTGATACACGGGCCACGGCAACCTTTTCACGACTTCAGACGCAGGTAATCGCACGCGCTCTGCTGATCTCTTTCATTCACTGACTGTGTGAATCCTGTAGGCTACACATCACCAAGATAACAGTCTTGTTATCATTATGAACTTGTTTAACATTCAATACACATGCATGAAGTTCAAAACAAGAAGGGTATAGCCTTATAAAAAAAATATATAGTTGCACAGAAAACAACCCAAAAGCAGCAGCCTACACTGCCTAGTTTAGTTTAATAATTTACATAGTTATTATTGTTTTTTGGTGTTCAGATTCTACACGGTTTTCCAAATGTTATTTAATAAAAATACCAGTATATTTTTTCCTCCCAAAATCTATTTTTTCACCCCAAGCCCTGCCCCCGTGATAGAATCGCGATACGAATCGAATCGTGGATCAAAAATCGTGATACGAACCGAATCGTGGGTTTGGTGTATCGTTACACACACTTACATACATACATACTCTATCATACTCTATCATTTTACTTATTATTACTTAATCAAAACATCCAAACTCCAGTTTGATTGATATTACTTGGTATGCACAATAACAATACTTTATTTTTTAAACGATTTATGAGGCTTAATTTATAGTTAGTTATAATTTTTGATTATGTGAACATGTCATTTATACCTGTGATGTCAAAGCTGTATTTTCAGCATCATTACTCCAGTCTTCAGTGTCACATAATCCTTCAGAAATCATTTGAATATGCTGATTTGATTTCTCATACAGCACACACATTAAATTGAATTACATAATATATCTGAATTGTTTTGGTCATCAGCCATCCTGCTCTCTACATACTGAGTATATCTGACAAAATCTCAGTTTGTTTAAGCCTCATTTACTTTCATATTGGCATTAAACAGTGAACTAAAACAAAGCACATGTACAAACACAAGTCAAGTGCTCAGGAAATGCTGTAACAATTGCAAACACTACTGTCAGAGAGACAAATAAGATTCATATATATATGAAGAGTTCAGATGCAAAAGCATCTAAATGCCATTTGAAATTTTCTTCTTTAATGATGATTTTTATTAAACTTGTATATTTAATTTCAGTAATTTCACTTAAATAACAATTAATAGGTAATTATCATTGCCATTTAAGTGAAATCACTGAACTTCAATATACAAGCTTGATAAAAATGATCATTCTAGAAGAAAATTTCAAATGGCACTTAGAGGCTTTTGCATCTGAACTCTTCATATATATATCAGGTCACTAAGAGAGTTTGGTAAAGATGATTTGATTTATTTTTCACATATACTATACTCCAGGTAAAGCGAGTGTGAATCTTGCAGAGGAATGCCTAAAGGTCTGTTTGAGTGGAAATGGCTGTCATGATAATGATTGAGATGATTAATGATTATGATTCCACCACAGAGAGGAAAGACTAGATACATTTCTGCACATACACCAGCAAGAACACTTCAATTGAGATGATAAAGGAAGTAGGTGAGCTGAAGCAGCCAGTCGCAGGGCTTGCACTCCCTGTTTTGTCCCACTTTACTTTACTAAGAGCTGTTTTTATGCTAGCTGTTGAAGAGCAGTGTTTGAGTATTTACTAATGAATCTGTATGTTTTGGATGGGTAGTTCAGAATAAAATATACTCACTGATCAATTTCATATTTTCCCTTTTCTTTTGACAAAAGTCGGAAGTGTTTAACACTATTGTAACACAATGACAAGCAAAAAATGTGCAGAACAGGGGCGGTTCGAGATAGACCTAAAACTATAATCATCTATTTGAAAGATCGGGCCAATATTGCTTCAAGAAAGTTAATCATTTTTATGTGTTTTAAGTATCAGTTTAAACATTTAAGTGATTTTAACCCTTTCACATGCAAGTTTAAAATATTCTAGCTTCTAACATATTACCTTATTACTTCCAAAGCGACACGTCATTCTTATCACACGACACCTCAGCCACAATACCTCTGTATGGCAGATGTTTCACTTTTATATATATTTTTTTTTTCATTTAAAACATTCACAAACTTGGTGGCTATGTCATCAAATACCTGATATTCTAATAATCAAAAACATGTAAGTGAATGTGTTTTGTTTGTTAAAAACCAAATGATGTTTGTTGATCTGTAATGTTTGAGGGACGCTGCCATGTTAGTTTGTGCTGCAGTTCAGAGAATCGAAGGAACAAAATAAATTCAAATAGAAAACACTTCTTTTAAATTGTAATAATATTTCACAATATTTCTTTTTTTTCTCTCTTTTTTTTTTTGATCGAATATATAGAAAGTAAAAAAAAAAAAAAAAAAAAACTTACCAACCCCAAACTTTTGAATGGTATTTTGCCGACATCACTTTCTCATTCTAGTGAGCATCTAATTGGAAAAGAAATATGTAGTGCAGGATGTCATCAATATTTGTTGGAAGAGAAAGACTGTACACTTTTAATATGTATATGTGATAGAAGTACAGTGGCATATAGATCTCAAGAAGAGTATCCTGGGATAGAAAAAAGCAGAGCTGCAACACAAAGGCATAAGAGAAACACAGGCATCAATGGCTTATGACTACAGTTTGTCCTCTTTAACAATGTTTACAGCCTACTGTTGAATTTGTCATGGGAGGAGAGACCAGCGCCAGGCTCAAGTAAATTACATGTGTCCCACGTCAATCGATGTTGTCAATAAAGGAACCAGATGGGGGAAAAGTGAAGTAAGAGGCAACAAGAATTGTCATCATTAAATGCAAATTGCAGGGGAAAGAACAAGGATTGCTTCTGCTATAACGTTAGAAAGGAGAAGAGGATAAAAAAAGAGGGTTCAACCAAGATAAATATGTGAGAGTTAAAAAAGGGTGGGTGTTTAAGAAAAAAAAAACGTAAATTATTCATATGCTTATCTTACCACACATAACTCACACAGCGTTCAATGCTCTTGTGTGGGTCGCATATTTCTTCTATATGTGTTTTTGTGAGAAAAAGTATAACCTGTTCAACTAGGCCACCCATCCATAAGAACTGCTTCAGTGTTCTCTCACCTCATCCCATAAATCCTTTTAGGCTGAGTCCGTGAGGGCCGCCTGTCATAGATGCAGCTTTTGATGATGACTCTTCCTTCCTATGCTGGACGTTATGCCATGCTGATTGATGTCACAGATGCTGCAAGAGCACCAGCTCCACATACCACCCACCGAGTCAACCACGGGTCGTACCAGCAGGCACATGCTACTGTGAAAAACTGGTTAGCAAACGAGGCCTCAACTATTTCACAGTTTGTGCAAAGCAGCAGTGTGAATTTTGAGCCAAAACATGTGCGTGCTTTACAAGACACCCAGGCTTTGTTGATGTTAAGTTGAGTGTGCTTGGAAAAAAAGGGAAATATGGAATCCTAATGGGGAGCTGCCATGAGCGCAGCACTCACATGGTTTTAATCAATGAGTGAGGTGGAGATCAAACAAATTCACTCACGCAAAACACATGGATCATTCGCAAACACACGCTGACACAGTCAGCTTTTATAAATACTTGAATGTATCATTAAAATTTTAAAATAAAAAAGGAACACATTTTGATTAAAGCAGAGAAAATCTTTTCCTTTTTTGTCATAGACAACGATGTACATAAGCAGTGCTGTTATCATTGGTTTCTGCTCTTTTTTTTGCCTGTTTTGATAAGGGGATTTTGTACTCTTTCAGAAGACGTGTAGTAGCTCCTCTTACCCTAAAACAGTGAAAATAAAATAAAAATTCCATCAATGGTGGGTAAGCGTCGTATTATAAATGATGGGAAAGTTTGTCAATGCAGGGCAAGAGTTGATTGTGACCAAGTTTTAGGTAAATCGTGGTTCCCTTTCGTTGTCGGATGACGACAAATGGGGTTTCGCTTAGAAAGCCTATCGTCTTTGAGTGATACAAAAGCAAAAAAAAGGGGGGTCTGCGGAATTTGCATGGTGCCACTCCACCCCACCTCGTGGATATAAAAGGAGGACGCCGGCAATATGCAGATATTTTTTTCTGAGCCAAGAGTTTCTTTTCACTCCACATCCATTTCTGACTTCACTGTACGAGACGAGCGACTCTCCAGTGTTGGTGTGACGGTGATCTCCAGAAAGTTCACACTGCCTGAGTGTGTTTCTCCCTGCTCGCTTCAGCATCCGCAGAGTTTTTTTTTCCTCTCACAAAAAAGCTAGCACGCTTTTTAAAGACACTCGCCCATGCATTTCTGGTTGTGGTCGATTCATTTCTGACTCTGATGGGCACATTCTCTCCTATGTGTGTTTGGGCATTGATCACGCTAGAGCAGTGTTTGTGGATGACTCGTGTTCTCTCTGTCGGAACATGAGTATCACTTCATTACGGTCGAGAGTCAATGATCTCATTAGAGAGAGAGTCCCCTCATCCACAAATCAATCTACACCCTCCACGAGAGGTGGTACTTCAGCTGGTGGCCAGGATTACCTGAGGGTGAGTGTGGAACAAAACGCCGACTGTCCGTGGACCACGTCCCCCTCTTCAGTGACGCAATCCGCGAGTGTTCATGCTCCCTCAGGTATATTTTCGGATGCCCCAGATTCGGATCTGATGTCCATCGCAACATCACAGGGCAGGAAAAAAATCTTCAGGAAGTGAAGATTTGAAAGTGCTGCCACTTTTAGGTGTGCATATGGCATTTGTTGAGTCGGCACTGGTGCACAGCTGGCTGCAGGCCGCAAATATGCATTTTCCCCAGTAAGCCATGCGCAGACCCTGCGCAAAGTCAGGGAGGAAGAGGAGCAGGTCATTTTGGTCGCGCCGCACTGGCCCACCCAGACCTGGTTCTCCGAACTCATACTCCTCGCGACATCACTTCCCTGGCCAATTCCTCTAAGGAAGGACCTCCTTTTTCAGGGAAGGGGCACCCTATGGCACCCTCGTCCCGGTAATTAGAACCTCCAGATTTGAGTACCCTACCTCCAGCGCTGGTGAATACTATCACTCCCGCTAGAGTGTCGTCCACGAGACACACACCTACGCGTTGAAGCAGAACCTCTTCATCAACTGGTGCTCTTCTCGCCTGGAATTCACGTGATCCTGAGACCCCGGCCTAGATATGTGCCCAAGGTTCCCATCACTCCCTTCCGGGCCCAGATGGTGAATCTTGCAAGCACTGCCCCTGGAGAAGGCAGACCTAGACTTGGCATTGCTCTGTCCAGTATGCGCCCTTTGCGCCTATGTAGACAGATTGCAGTTTTTCAAGACCTCAGACCAGCTCTTTGTCTGTTATGGAGGGAAGCTGATGGGAAAGGATCTCTCCAAGCAAAGGTTGTCTAACTGGATAGTGGACGCCATTGCTTTGGCATACCAGCAGCAAGGTTGACTGTGCCCCCTTGGTGTGACTTCCCACTCCACCTGGAGTGTGGCGTCCTCTTGGGCTCTAGCGCATGGCGCCTCGCTAACAGACATCTGCAGAGCTGCAGGCCAACACATTCGCCAGATTCTACAATCTCAGTTTGGAGCCAGTGCCCTCTCATGTACTCACTTCAACCAGCTAGTACCGGATCCGCTCAGGTGTCTTTGCTTGCTCGCCATTCCACTCCACGGACTGGATTTGAGCGATATTTTCCTCAGGTGAGCTTCCTCCTCTAGCCCTGAGTTCATCCAGCACAGCTTATGTTGACAACAGTATCCATTGCCTTTGTGTAGGCTAGGTGCCTCCGTGTGCATGGTCCCCCCTCTGGGCGAGCCCCCACATGTGTATTTCCACTGTAAGCCTCTCTGAGCATGTGTCTTTCCCTCGTCAAGCCACCGTGCCACCCCTGTGGTTAAAATATATTCCACCTGTGGCTGGACACCCAAGTGTTCTCCATATGCACCCCTCTGGGTCATATTTATATACTTAATCCATGGTCACATTTTTGTATATAATTTGTGGGCTTCAGGGAACCACTATCAATATATGGGAAACTGAAATCCCTATTGAATGTGAGCTCGCTTTGGTGGTGGTACAATATTTTTGTCACGATCGGTTGCAACCATCTTGAGGTTAGTCATCTCTCCTTTTCTCTCATCACGTGACAAGAGAAATCTGGCTCTTGCTGCACTGTGCTGCGGCTGTGCTAGTTATGTATTGTATGTATTTCAGTTTAAAATTGTTGCTTCCATTGTCCTACTGAACTAAATGTCTTTTTATTCCTATAAAAAAAGCTAAATGACAGTGCTCTGGTGGGAAAGAAATGTAATCGATGTACAAAGCCTAATCTGTATGTGCCAATGCTTTGTGCATTAGAAGCCAATTCATTAAATATAGCCTATCAAACTATATCAAAATAAGGTAACAGCGCTAACACGGCCATAAATAAGAGCTGAATGCAATTTGTGGCTCATCGCACATGCCAGTTCTAAACTGTCTGAATGTAAATTTGCCAAATTCTCATGATCACAACACTATCAATCAGAATAATCAGCTTCTTGATTAAACATGACAGATACCCCAATGATAAAAACCAATCCAGGCTGCCCCATGCAGTTTCACATACCTCTCAATTCCAGCAGATTTCACAATGAAAAATATATCCTCATCATATCTGTCAAATGGACTCTGCAGTTGGTCTATAAATCTGTATTTTTCACATCATTCCTCACACAAAATTAATAATTTCTAGGGAAATACAGTGTATGGATTATAGCTTTTTTCCTGTATTCTTGTCAACACTGAATACATACACATAGCACAAGATAGATATTTTTAAATGTTACCAATAAGACTATCTTTGTAATGTAATAATACAGAACTCTTAGATGAATAACACTGAAAACGATGACAGCTATAAATTAGCCAGTGTTGCACTGTATTATGCAAGAATACTTTTTTTTTCTGCAGATGTTGCAAATGTAACTGAATAAAATGAACAAATGAGAGAATCTTGTTCTAAGCACCTGCTTTATAAAACACTGCTATCCCATTGGAGACCTTATTCCCCACACAGGCATTATTTCTTGGTTGTATTGAGGTTCTTTAGTTTAAATTTCACAAAGCTAGCATTTTCCAGCTCTTCCAGTCTGACCCGCTATACAAAATCAGCACTGGAAAAAAGCTATCGGGCCCGCTTATTCATTTGAAACCTTCAACCCACTCACTCACCCACCTACATAAACACAAACTCATATCTGAAGAATGTCTGCTGCGGTTACCGATTAGCTAATGTCTGAATACACCGCCATGCATTGGTGGTTTTTCTTTCCCAGATTCTTCTATGATTAACTGATCTAAACAATATATCATCATACATAGGGGAGTGCAGGGCACAACCTAACGCAGGCGTGTAACACAGACCTTTTACATAGTTAGTCAGGATCAAGCCTGAGTCAAGTTAGGATTTCCGCTCTTTTTCTCTCGCTGCCAGAAGACGGTCTCCCACAAATTTTGTGAAGATACTGGACAAACACTGGACATTCAAGTATTTTTTCATCATAGTTTTTTTTTTTTTTTTTTTTTTCGGTGTCTGAGTTGGGTGTGTACGTTACCAACGTTATCTAACTTCATATTGCCTTAATCACTGTCTTGTTTGCTAAAACATAGCATCATTTGAAACATGTCAGCAACTCCTAGCAACTGTTTGCTAGTCTTAAAATATGTTTTACACAGTGGGGTTAGTTGAAGCAAAGTGTTACAACTGCCGGCAAGTGTACAATGATAATCAAATAAAAACAGGGCGCCACACAACTTTCCAGGTTCGAGTATTTATGTTATCGTGGTATCGATGTTTTTAAATTTAGTTTGCATTGATTACCTGTTTATTTATTAAGAATATATCCTGGTTTTAATGCAATAAACACTTTTTAAGCTAGTTTTTATTATTATTATTATTACTGTTATTATTATCAATAATTATTTTCGTAATATTCTCATTTTCCACTACACATTTTCCTCTATATCTTATCAGCAATTTCGAATTCAACACGCTCTACAGCAGCTAAGCACAGAGCGAGTCTATGGAGCGAATGTACAGGGACATAACTGCCAGATTTATGCGTGCTTGTGCTATGGCTGGCGCTGAGCCAAATACGGACGTGTGCTCAACTGTTCAGTGTTTTAACCACATAATATTTATTTTAGGTTTCAGACATTTATATATATATATATATATATATATATATATATATATATATATATATATATATATTGTATATAATATATTATAGCAAAACAATACATTTTTAGTTTGTAAAATACACAATGGTGTCTATGGAAGCAGAAATAAGCAGGTTTGTATTCATATCAGAGAAATAATTATAAAGTCAACTCTATTTTTCTCGGCCACTTACTTCCATGTATTTCGGGAGAAACTGATGAATTCCTGCACTGTAATGAATATAACAGACAGAAATATCTGCGGCCCAAACACGTTACAGATAAAGATCTTTTTCTTTCTTTTTTTAAATGACAAAACAAACTCACTTACACATTTGAGAATCGGAATATGAGAATGGTAAGCATCATGAAATGTTAAGCAAGTTAATATTTTGAAATAAAAGTGCTAAATCTGCAATAGAGCGCTATTTTGGCTGTGGTAAATCACGTGCCAACAAAGCATAACGCGTCACCATTTATTATTTATTATTATGTATATGCTATTTTAGTATTTATTAACATTTTGAATTAGCTCAGATTCTTTTTCAGTTTAATTTTAGTTTAATTTCAAAATTAAATTGTCATTTTGTTATATGCTTTTGTCATTTTTCATTTAATTGAATAAAATAAATCTATTTAAATTGTATATATTTAATTTTAGCTTAGTTATAGTAATTTTAGTTCAATTAAACTTTTCAACATTATTATTTATTTATTTATTTATTTATTTATTTATTTTTATCTAATATTTCATCCAACACTGACTGCAAAGTGAAGGGAATTCTGAGCATTTTAGTGCGACAATAGCGGTATTAAATCCACTGAAGGATTAATGTGTTAGAAATGTAAACAGAACCAAACATTGTTTGAATACTAAATATGAACCGTTTCTCATTTTCAAACCCTATTCCTTACACACACACACACACACACACAAATGTGGAACAACTGCACTTGCAAAAACCTTCAAGGTGATTAACAAAATGTACAGTAGAAAATGTATTCTTGTTTATTTATGCAGTACCCTACTGAGAAAAAAAATAAAACAAATCAGAGTTGTAAACTGGTTAGAAAGCTGAATGCATATTTATTCATTTAATTAGGCAAATGAAAGAGGGAGGATATATGTAGTCGAGGTGAAATCGGCCAAAACATTCCAGTTGTGCTAAACCTCAGTGGTAATTCAG
The DNA here is from genome assembly GCF_016745375.1 of Pimephales promelas. The sequence continues at coordinate 5,263,196 of NW_024121655.1, forward strand.
AATACAGTATAAAGCAAATGGAGATGGACCAAAATGCATCATAAACAATGAGTTTAATGACATCATATCACTTCTAACAACACCAATGCGTTCAGTTTTTATCACCTGAATTCTTCATGGACATTCATAGCTGAAAGTTTCCAATTACCAAGAATTAATTATCCACAATTTAGTACCGCAAAAGATTCATGATCAATTATACACTCAATTCAGCTCAGCATTATGTTACTGAAATAAATGCACTGACCTACATGCAGCCTTTATAACTACAAATTAAGCATTCATGGGAAGGCAAGCGACACGTCTGATTTTAATTTCTCCGTATTATTCAACAAAAGCTTCTCTGATTACATACGGTTTAGGTTATTACTGTGATATCTTGAGTAGTTTAGCATAATCGATTGCCTAATGGCTTTTTTTTTAAAAAAAACACAAAGTTTAAGAGGACATAGTCTGTCTGCAGACAGTAACCAACAATGTTAATACATAATTTCATAATTTCCTTTGCATATGCTAATGCACAAACACACTGTCTAAAATAAAATTGAGCCATCTGATCTTAAAATCATTTTTTTTTTCAGACTTTGGAAGGAAACTTATGTTTTCTATAATCTGTTCGAACTTAAAAAAGAAACACTTCCAACCACTCCACGGCTCCACCCTCATCCCAATCACGCCTTTTCAACCTTTTTTGAATTTCAAGCATTTCTCTAATTATCATGAGCTGGTGTGAGAGGCTGTAACCTTTCATCCAATTACAGACTCTGTCAAACTCATCTGGGCAACAGCGGAGACAAAAAACTACAAACTATCCCACTCCATCCGCTTCATGAGTCGGTTTTCAGGAGAGCACAGACTAGGCTCATGAGAATGGTTGAGCTGTAATGTCTAACAGCTGGATAACTTTACAAACTCTCAGCTCCAGTCTCTAGGGATTGCAATTGCGTGTGATTATAAATTCAATCTTGATCTTGCTACCCGAACTGAACTTTTGTGAATTTCTCAAACATTTGCTTGATGGTTTAAAGCATCACATGGCAAGTGACAACATCACTTATGGACTTCAAGATTGAACCACTGGGACATGATTTAACCCTTAAACGCATAACTCAGATATTTAGTGATGCAGGACATTCACTTCCCTCCTCCTCATTCAATTTTTTTTTTTTTTTTTTTTACAGTTAGATATCATATCAACCTTCTTACTATTCATCAAACTATTTATTTCTAAACAATATAACAATAAGAACATATAAAATTATAAAACAATGTCGGTTTTACCATTATTTATTTTTTAACAGTATAAATATATTTTTCCGCACAATAATTATTGAATCTTTGATGAATGAATAAGTGAAATTCACCTTTATTCCACAAGATGGCAATGTCTGATACACAATGATGAAGTGACGTTTCACTCATTGTTACTACAGGCAGAAAACGTCTGTTACGTATGTAACCCCGGAGACGTTACGTCGGATGACGGAGAATGGGGGTTTCGCTTAGAAAGCCTGTCATCTTCGAGTATTAAAAAACGAGCCAATGGCAAAGAAATGCCATGGGTCTACGGAATTTGCATATTGCATCCCCACCTCGCCACGTATAAAAGGAGGATGCGGACGCAAACGCAGCTATGTCTTCGGAGCCGAGACTGAACTCAGGTGTCTACCCAGCGGTACAGCGGAAGTGGCAGGGAGTCGTAGCGTCTCCGTTCCCTATTCAGGGAACGAGGGTTACATATGAAGAGTTCAGATGCAAAAGCCTCTAAATGCCATTTGAAATTTTCTTCTTTAATGATGATTTTTATCAAACTTGTATATTTAAGTTCAGTAATTTCACTTAAATAACAATTAATAGGTAATTATCATTGCCATTTAAGTGAAATTACTGAACTTAAATATACAAGTTTTATAAAAATCATCATTAAAGAAGAAAATTTCAAATGGCATTTAGAGGCTTTTGCATCTGAACTCTTCAAGTTCAGTAATTTCACTTAAATAACAATTAATAGGTAATTATCATTGCCATTTAAGTGAAATTACTGAACTTAAATATACAAGTTTTATAAAAATCATCATTAAAGAAGAAAATTTCAAATGGCATTTAGAGGCTTTTGCATCTGAACTCTTCATATGTAACCGAGACGTTCCCTTTCGTAGTTACTTCGAGTTACGTCGGATGATGGAGTATGGGGGTCCCCCGTGTAATCACGCCACCTTCACAGCTGTCTTCCAGTGCCTTGCGAAGTCTGATCCCCTGTCGTGATATAAGCACGGACGAGGAGTCCTATAGTTAGCACAGGAATACCAAGGTACACTGGGGAGCATAAATATGCTGCAGTATGCCTACCCATAGGGAGGACTTAAGAATAAACATATGGCCCAAAAGGACTTCATATGGAGGAACACTGGAGTAACCAACCCGTAGGGTGGATAGAAATTTAACTCCAGGGGTGGCAAGGTGGCTTGCCGAGGGAAGACACATGCTCAAGGAGGCTTACAGTGGAAAAAAAAAAAAAAACATGTAGGGGGTTACTAAAAGTAACCATGCACACAGAGGCACCTAGCCGACGTCCAGGCAATAGATGCTGGCGTCAGCGTCAACAGTGCTGGAGGAACTGAGGAGTGCTGAGGAAATAATCGCACTTATCCAGTCCGTGGAGTGGAATGGCGAGCAAGCCAAGACACCTGAGTGGGTCCAGTACTGGTCGGATGAGCGAGTACGTGAGAGGACACAGGCTCCCCTCGTAGATTGTAGAATCTGGTGAATGTGTTGGATGTCAACCAGCCTGCAGCGCTGCAGATGTCTGCCAGCGAGGCACCATGTGCTAGAGCCCAAGAGGAAGCCACACACCAGGTGGAGTGCGCCGTCACACCAAGGGGGCACGGTCGACCTTGCTGTTGGTAAGCCAAAGCAATGGCGTCCACTATCCAGTGAGACAACCTCTGCTTTCCCTTCTGACTCCCACCATTCCAGACAAAGAGCTGGTCTGAGGTCCTGAAACACTGTGTTCTGTCTACGTAAGCACGGAGGGCGTGTACTGGACAGAGGCTCCAGGGGCAGCAACATATAAGGTGAATTCAGTCTTCCTTTTTTTCTGCTGGATTTGTTGTAAATGAAGATAAATATAAAGTGAAACGTGCAACTTTCAGTCAGATGCATGACTATCAATAAACAGCAGCATGAGCACATGCAAGAGAGTCATGGTGTCACACAAAGTGCTGTAGAACTTTTTGAAAAAGCTTCTCTGGCTTGTGAAGAAGCCCTTATTAATGTGATGACATTTCTGGGTTAGCTTTCAAAGCTTTTTGAGTATGGCACACATAGCACCTCATTATGAGAAAACACATCCACTTGCTTAACACACAGTAGACACACAAATACACTAGCACGATAATGAACAAGACATGCACAATAAAAGCTAAAAATACAGGCACACACACATACGCTTGACAAGCTTCTCTTCACACATCAAATTAAATCAGAACTAGCCAAGTGAAAGCAATTGTCTTGAACTGAGCATGAGATGATGGCTCTGAGAACAGAACCAAGGGAAGAAAGACAAATAGTCAGATATTGACTGTGGTTAATGTACTTAATGTGGTTAACAAAGGCATGCTGTGAGCACTGGGTGTCTGGGAGCAGAGAATAAGGCGGTAAAAGCCATACCGCATTGTGCTAACTACTGAATGTAAGCCTCAAGATCAGACAGACAGTGAGGGGTGTTAAACGAAACTGCTGTGCATGAGGAAAAGCGTCAACTGAAGGTTTGCATTAGAGTATCAAATTAAACCTTCATTTTCTGATAATCAATAAATAAGCCAGGACATCAACCTTGGCCTGAGAGTAATTGGGGTGCATTCATTCGATGCAGTTCATTCAGAAAACATTACACTGATGATACCTGCATCTGAATCTTATCACATCTCACGTCAGTAAAGAGGCTGACAAATATAATTCATATCTATGCAGAGGCGAAAGAGATGGTGAATACCTAAAAGTACTTTGTTGGAATATGTAGTACTATTCTATTCTATATGTAGTACTAATCACAACTGCCAAGCACAGCATATCTGTACAAAAGTGTATGTTGTAGTCAGTGTAGAACTTGGGCAGATCTTTTACTCTGTCTAGACTCTTTTAAGGAGCTTGGGGGATGGAGCTAATCTAATTAAAAATATGAAAGAACCCAGGAGAACCACAACCAGAGTTCAGCCAATAATTCCCAAACAATCCACCCACTCCCAGTATTTCACAAAGCCAAGGCAAGTGTCTCTGTTTACTTCCAAATTACTTACTAATGAGGCACCTGGCTATATAATGCTTGAATCTTGAAGACCTTCTTAATTCCTCCCCGAGTTACACACCACACATAGATGGTATTTACATTAATTTGACATACTTATACAGTTGCAGTCATCTATTACGCCTACTACATTCACTTCAATGGACAATTTTACTGATTGAAAACTGCACTGATCTTTTTTTCATAATTCATAATCTTTTGAGTGGGTATTGGCCAAGTTTGAATTGTAAGGACAGGGGTGTTTTCTACTTCTAAACTTTCAAACAAGGCTTTTTCAAGTCAACCAACATGCTCTCATTGACATTCAAAACTACCCTCTGGGCTTCTTCGGTCATAAATGACCGAAACCGTTAACATTTGGAGGGGATTAAAACTTGGTGACTTTTGTTGTATTACCTATGTGAACACACAAAAAACCCAAGGAGATGATTCAGATATGTTAAATGGTCATAAAAAAAATAACCACACTTAGCTTCCTCTCGTTCAAAAATGACTGACCATAAATGACACACGAAATGGGAAATATATAGGAAAACTCAGAGAAACTTTCTGTGGTACACACTACAGATCAGCCACTGTGCAAAAAAAAAGATGTCTTGATTAAAACATCAAGAGTGCAAATATCTCCCCCCTCCCACACACTCACACTCACACACACACACACACACACACACACACACACACACACACACACACACACACACACACACACACACACACACACACACACACACACACACACACACACACAGTGTAACCCGTAAACAAAGAAGCCCAAAGGGTTAAAGCTTCAGGCAAATTTGTGTCGAATTCACATTAATCTCATTTGTGCGTTTTCCTATGATCTGCTTATGCCCCACTGAAGATTAGGTTTAGGGCTGGACCTTTTGTTTAAATATTTTCCAAAAAATATTTTTTTTCCATATGAAACTAGATTCAGACAAATTCACCAAACCATAAAAGTCAACATTAAAAGTCTTGTTGGGATGCCATTATGCTACATCAATTAAAATTAGTTAATTAAATTGTACTTTAATGGCATTCTCAATACAGTTCAGAATGTCACACAACCCTGATTTCTTGGTGCAGTGCAGCTTCAAAATCAGCATACATTTTATATAAATCAATCAAATATAGACTTGATTTACAAGATAGCAGATGTCAGATCTGGAAGAAATATGCTCTTTGAAAAGCACTTTGCTTTAATCAACTTCAGTCTTTAAACCAATGTCTTAAAAGAGCTTTGGACCTAAGGGAAAACAAGGAGAACTTGCTACACAGGTAATTTTAGCACATCTTTAAATAAACTGTTTAAATATGCAGCAATCCAGATCCAATCCACCCTCTAAGCCCATCACTCTTTAGCCGCGCATTTGTATAAGTAGTACCAGTGGTGCTTGTTAACAAATGCCACATGGGGTAGCCATGTTCTATAAGAGGATGATTTGTTTCCCACAGAGAAGAAGAGGGTTTTGTGCTCTGGAGTGACATAATTTTCATTCAATTTGACTTCCTGTCATCTGCTATTCTAATTCATCACTCATTATGAATGTCATTTCACTCACAGTTTATCTCTCAAGAGAAAAAACACTACACCCACTATTCATACTTTGCATGTGACGTCACAATTACAGACTGGCGGGCAAGAACGTTGTTATCTAGCAACGAAACCCATGCAGTAAACTAATCAAGGATCTTACCAGGACGTTGCCAGTTTTAATATACAAAAGTTGGTGTTTTGAGGTGTAAACGTCATGCCAGATAGTTGTTGTGCGATTGGATGTACTGTCAATCGTGTTAACATAAATGTGCTAAAATGTTCACCAGTGGGTGGAAAAAACGCGTTCATCTGTAACTGTTACGCGATTTGATATGATATGAGAAGATGAATAAATGAATGAATGACACGTTACTGTTGCACTGCGTCCACTTACTACTTAGTTACTTTGCATGTATACTATTGTACACGTATTACTTTACAGCCTAAAAGATTGCCAAAAGGATTACACACATTTCACTGCTCTTGTCTGTTGTCTGATGCTATGTGGAGTGGATAAGCAGGTAGGCTACAATGTTTGATATCCTGCTAGCCATATATCATACAGTTGCCAAGTTTTTTATTCTTATCAAGCTGTTATTCGCCGGAGGGCAGGGTGTACACAGGGCCGGCCCGAGGCATAAGCGAACTAAGCGGCTGCTTGGGGCCCCCTGGCCACCAGGGGGCCCCCTAATCGAGGTTATTTTTTATTTTTATTTTTTTAGATGACTTAAACAAGTGACATAAATCAATGAATGAATGAATATGACTGAATGAATAGTTCAAGACAACAAAATTCTGATTTAATGGTCAATATACCTGCCTACAAGTTACAACTGCTGCTCTGTCTGCCAGCGTTTAAGTCATACGCATAATCTTCTAGACACCTCGCGCGTGCATAGACAATTCGTGCGCAACTGCGCCTAGTCACGGTATCGGTTTAAGTTGGAGAAAATAGCCCGCAGGAGAACTTATCCTTGAAGGTGTAAGGGTAGCAGTTTGAATAAATAATAAACATAGCAGTTTGAACTCTTCTCCACTTTATTATACCACACATCAGATCTCCAAACACCCGCGACACTCCAGTAGCCTAGCAAGTGCGCACGAACCATCTACGGCAAGCCCCGAGGGGAAAAATACATTGCATACACACATACAACGAGCGCCAGAACATCATAACCGGTATTATAGCAACAGACTGTGTTGATTATGTCATGTACTATATAACAAAGTCTGTTACAATAATAATAATAACAATAATAAAGATTTTGAGGATAGTTACTCTGTATTGAGACAGTTGAGAAATAGGCTAGTAATATTTTTAGTTTTCAACAATAGCTGAGACCCAGAAAGTTTTTTTTTTTTTAATTTAGTTTTTTTTCATGTCATCACATTGTTTAGAGCATAATAAACAAATGGTAAAAAAAAAAAAAAAAACCTTTTTGAAAAATTATATTTTATTCATATGTAATACTTTGTCCTCTGTAGTGGACACCAGGACTCAGTTGTTAAAATTAAATGACATACAATGTGTAGGCAAAAACAATGGGATTTTTTTTCCAATCACCAATACATTTTGGGGTTTCAGGATTTTTTTGAACTAAAATTTGTATAAAGATGATTATCAACTATGTTATGAAAGATATAATGGAATTAATTGATACACCAATTTACTTTATGCAATATATGGGTAAAATTGGCATAAATTAATATTCCCATTCAATGCAAAGTATCTATACACTGTATCTAATTTGCACATTAATGTGTTCTTGGAGCAACATTTAATGAGGAAAGAAGTGTAAGCATTGGCGTAATAATAAGCAACATTATAATAATAATATCTAATATGTCATAAGAATATTGACGTATAATTTACTTACATATTCACTTGTTATGTCTCCCAGAATGCCTGATAAACATGATTTATGTCCTGATGTTCTCTACAGTGGACATGAATGAAATCAATGCCCTGTAACGGAAAGTCATTTTTTTCATTTGAAACCCCATAACATTTTCATGAGATGTTGGTTGATGAAATACAATTTGAAAAGTAGTTAGATTTAAATTATAATTACAATATATTACCATATTCCAATAAGAGTGCTACATTTGATCACTAAATTAATGTTAGACATTTTTAAAGACCAAGGAGAAGTTGTTTTCATGGTGAAACCTCCAAACATTTGGTATCTCTGTATTGCCCTGAATGTGCTCTTTACAGGACATCCAGAAAAAAAATGTGACATGCATGGTGTCAGAGAAATACACTAAAATATAATGTCCACTACAGTGGACAAAAGTCTATTCCTGGGTCCCAGGAGGATAGGCCAAAGTATCATTGCTCTTACGTTTCTAATTTCTCAGTTTTGTCATAATTTTAGCAAATAATTTATTGTATATGTTTTGAGACAGTTTTAAGACTGTTTTCAAACGTTTTTATTTAAGTAGGCATCTATTTTTTTATTAATACATAACCTCAGTGTATTCATTTATAATGTATCATTTTTGCGTGACATTTATGTCAATAATCGTCAAACACAGGTGACTCCGCGTCGTGGGAGGGGCCCCCAAATCAAATTCTGCTTAGGGCCCCCAAAAGGCTCGGGCCGGCGCTGTGTACATATTCAGATGAAGACTTCATCACACGATGGAACTGGAGCTGCAAACATAACCAAGCAAACATACCTTTGCTTTGATTATGAAGATATTCCTGTTTTTCGCCTCCCATATAACAGCATTGTTAACCCATGCATTCTTGAAAAAAAAAAAGATAGCTAAGCTATCTGTGGTTTTTGTAGGCTTTCATTTTTGTGTGCAGTGTAAGTCTACGGTAACTCTAAGTCTGGTAGAGACTTTGCTAGCTTCAAAGCAATGAAAACATCAGTGGGTGCTGTGTATGGATCACACATTCCGAGTATGTTAATCTTTTCATCTAATAATATACATATATATATATATATATATATATATATATATATATATATATATATATATATATATAATATACCAATATATATATAATATATATAATATATATATATATATATATATATTAGTGTTGGGCGATATGCTCCATTTTCATATCGTCCTATCGTCAGCCTGTGAGATCGGCGATACACGATATTATCGTGAGGGGGCGGGGCTAACTTATTGATTATTAACTTGATTATTTAGCCTACTCATTAATTTGCTTGTTTTATTAGCCTACTGCGTTTTATATACGAGAATCTTTTTCTATTTTGGCTAGCAAAGATGGAGTGTTTATTAATAGGATCAGGTTATTTCCTGGTATAGTGAAGTAAAAAAAGAGATCCTAATCCTTTTGTTTGTCAACGGGAAATTTACGGACACATTAGCCTATTCTCATGCCATTACATGCAGCATTTTTGTCTATTTCTGCACGAGATGAAAACACGTTTTAATAATTTCTTGGGTCAGAAAGAGTCGGAGTTTGCGATATGTGCCCCCCTGTGCGTTCTCTGTGCACTTCACATGCGCACTTCAGTAAGCACGAAGTACGCGGGTTAATGTGTTTTAAATGCCGATAGAAACAAGAGCAAGGGCCAAACGTCTAGCTGAGTCGATCGGTTTATACTTATACTTATGACTTGACTCTGATAAAGGAAACGTTTACATGACCACATGCATTGTCAAGTTTATTCAACATAATCAGGTTAAGAACGTCGTCGCATGTAAACGCGCTCTATCTCTGAAAGTGAAAGTAAAAACGGACTGCTTCGGCATCTGCATTAACGCCGCGTTCCCTCAGAGACGACGATGATAACGGTAACTATAATACTATTTTAGTGATATTATTATTAATACTATTTAGTAATTGTATTGTTTTTAGTGTTAGTGTCATTAAACGTTTTGTTAATGTGTTACAGAAACAAATACTGACGAACAACGATGCCGTTTTCATCTTGGATCTGTAGGAAATGTAATTTTGCGTCTGTTAAAACGAGCACACTTGATAATTTGTGAATGGATCACCTTGCGATTGAATTTTGATGTGGGATGTTTTTTAGTCTGTTTTAAAAACATTCTCTTAGAGGAGTCCTCATTAGTGCGTGTTGTTGCAATTGTTATGAGGTGATGTCGTTGTAAATTTAGGCAAGGCAAATTAATTGTAGTTCCTAATATTCATTTAATAACAATACTAGCTTTATAATAATAATAATAGGCCTAATAATAATAATTTAATACATTATGGTAAAACGAGCCAATTATCGTATTGATATCGTCAAAGGCATCTGCCAGCGGCGATATGTCAGACTATCGTCGATACACGATACTATCGTCTATCGGCACAACCCTAATATATATATATATATATATATATATATATAAAACTACCTATTAAATTTTTACTGTTGCCTTGTTTTAGCCTAGACGTCAGAGCTATTAGACATCTTTTAAATGCAAAATGTATTGCTTGGTGCTTATTTAAAGGGATATTACAAGCAGGTGTAAAACGCGCATGCTAGTTGACAGTCGCCTTTAGTCCTTTTGGTGTGTTGAAGTGCAGCTTTTAGGGCGAGACGAAGCCGACGAGGGAACAACACATATAAGCGTTTGTCACCACTAGTTCTTTTACATCAGCTTGGTGTGTCCCAGGCTTAAGATCAGATCATCTTAGGAAACGTCTCGGGTTATGACTATAACCCTTGTTCCCTGAGAAGGGAACGAGACACTGCGTCGATAAAATCGACTCTTTGGGGACGCTCCCTAAGCGTGCGCCTCTGAAGTATGAATGAAACTAATCCAATCCTGATTGGTGTTGCGTCGTGACGTAACATGTGACGGCATACCCGGAAGTATAAAAGTGACGCTGTCACAACACACACTAGCCTCGCGATGAAGCAAGACGCTCAAGGGTCTGAAAAGGGGGCGTGGCAACACGACGCAGTGTCTCGTTCCCTTCTCAGGGAACAAGGGTTATAGTCATAACCCGAGACGTTCCCTATCGAGGGAACTCAACACTGCGTCGATAAAATCGACTCTTTGGGGAACGAGTACCCACTAGGCCACGCACCGAACAGACCCGCCCCAGAGTGAAACTGATTAGGCACTCAGCAAGGGCCGAGTACGTGTGCACCGGGCGTACTGGGAAGGCTGAGACTGTAAAACCTGATGAAAGTATGCGGGGTAGCCCAGCCGGCTGCCTCACAAATCTCCTGCAGAGGTACTCCCGACAGAAGGGCCCTAGAGGAAGCCATGCCTCTAGTCGAGTGAGCCCTTAAGGCCAAAGGTGAAGGAACCCCACGCACCTTGTAAGCCTCAGTAATAGCCTGGACAATCCAGTTACTTATAGTTTGTTTGGTCGCCGGGAGCCCCCTCTTAGGTGACCCAAAGCATACTAACAACTGGTCAGATCTTCTCCAAGAAGCAGACTTTTCCAAGTATACACTCAAAGCTCTGACGGGGCAGAGCAAGTGAAGCCTCTCTTCTCCCGCCGACACATGAGGTGGAGGATGGAATGCCTGAAGGACTACAGAGCGAGCCATACTCGAAGGAACTTTAGGCACGTAGCCCGGACTCGGGTGCAAAAAGGCCTTTACTTTGCCAGGGGCAAACTCCAAGCAAGCTGGCGTTACCGCCAGGGCCTGGAGATCTCCCACCCTCTTAAGAGAGGTAATCGCTAAGAGAAAGACCATTTTCAACGTTAAGTCCTTAGGCGAAGCCGACTCTAAAGGTTCGAAGGGAGCGAGGGACAACCCTTCCAGAACTATTGCCAGATCCCAGGCAGGCACCCTGGACCTGATCGCCGGCCTCATCCTCCAAGCACCACGGAGAAACCTAATGACCAACTGGTGCCTCCCCAGAGGTCCACCATCTACTGGCGCGTGGAAAGCCGAAACGGCAGCCACGTACACCTTAAGAGTGGACGGGGAGAGACCCGCAGAGAAACGATCCTGAAGGAATTCCAGAACTGAAGCCACTGGGCAGTTTACTGGATCCAACCTTCGTTCTCCACACCAAGTGTGAAACACCTTCCACTTGAGGCCATATAATCTCCTGGTAGATGGGGCCCTAGAGCTAAGTATGGTTTCAACCACCTCAGCTGATAAGCCAGCATTTAGGTACTGAACCCCCTCAGAGGCCAGACCCACAGCTTCCACAACTCTGGGCGAGGGTGGAAGATTGTGCCCTCCGCCTGAGACAATAGATCCCTCCTCAGAGGAATCGGCCATGGCGGAGCTATGAGGAGTGATATTATATCCGAGAACCATACTCGTGTCGGCCATCTCGGGGCAACCAGAAGTAGACTGATGCCCTCTTGACGGACCCTCTCCAGGACCCCTGGGAGCAGAGCGATCGGGAGGAAAGCATACAGGCGAAGCCTCGGCCAAGCCTGTACCATGGCATCCAACCCCAGTGGGGCTGGATGTGAGAGGGAGAACCAAAGTGGACAGTGGGACGTCTCTCGAGACGCAAACAGATCCACTTCCATCGGTCCGAACCTCTCCCATATCGACTTCACCACATCCGGATGAAGTCTCCATTCCCCGGGCCTCAGCCCCTGCCTCGACAGGATGTCTGCTCCCCGATTCTGAACCCCTGGGATATACATTGCCCTTATTGACAATATCTTTCCCTGGGACCAAAGGATAATCTGATGCGCCAGTTTGCACAGAGGGCGCGATCTGAGTCCCCCCTGTCGGTTCAGATAGGCCACCACTGACGTATTGTCTGTCCGTATAAGGACGTGGCGACCCTCGATGTCTGGGAGGAAGCTCCTCAAAGCCTTGAATACCGCCATCATCTCCAGGCAATTTATATGCCAAGTGCGATGATGGTCCTGCCACAGACCCCTGGTAAAGCGGCCGTCCATGACCGCGCCCCAGCCCGTAAGGGAGGCGTCTGTCGAAACGGTTTCCCGGCGACATGACACCCCCAACACTGGCCCTTGGGATAGGAACCAAGGCTTCTTCCATATTTGCAGAGACTGAAGGCACTTGCGCGTTACTCTGATCATACGGAACGGATTTCCTTTGGGTGAGAACCCCTTGGTCTTCAACCACCACTGGAGGGGCCTCATGTGAAGGAGGCCCAGAGGAATAATGTTGGATGCCGCTGCCATGAGGCCCAGCATCCTTTGAAAGTGTTTCACAGTGACGGCCTGACCTAGCCTCACCCTGGACACCATCGCCAGAATTGACTCGATACGTGCGGGAGACATACGTGCCTGCATTGTAATCGAGTTCCACACGACTCCCAAAAAGGTCGTGCCCTGGGACGGTTCTAGCACACTCTTCTTCAAATTGAGTCTTAACCCCAATTTTTGAATATGGCCAAGAACGACATCTCGATGCCGAACTGCCATCTCCCGAGACTGGGCCAAAATAAGCCAGTCGTCGAGATAATTCAATACGCGAATCCCCTGAAGTCTCAGTGGAGCAAGGGCCACGTCCATACACTTGGTAAATGTGCGGGGAGAGAGTGCTAGGCCGAACGGAAGAACCCGATATTGGTATGCTTCGCCCCCGAAAGCGAACCTCAGGTACCTCCTGTGACAAGGAAGGATGGAGATGTGAAAATAGGCGTCTTTCAGATCTATCGTGACAAACCAGTCCTCGGATCTGATTTGACTCACGATTGTTGGAATGGTCAACATTCTGAATTTGAACCTTCTCAGAGACCGGTTCAACACCCTGAGATCCAAAATTGGCCTTAACCCCCCATCCTTCTTTGGAACTATAAAGTACCGGCTGTAAAACCCGGACTCCCTGTCTACCGGAAGAACACGTTCTATGGCTCCTTTCGACAGCAGAGTCTGTACTTCTTGTTCCAACACCTGAGCCTGCTCTGGGACCACCGCAGTGAGCACCACCCCAGAGAACTTGGGGGGGCGGTGCGCGAACTGCAGTCTGTACCCAACTCGTATTATCTGCAGGACCCATGGAGATATGTTGGGAAGATGATACCATCCCTCTACAAAATCTGCTAAGGGTACCAGCCTCTCGAGGCTGGCCTCTGGTGTCTTTTCGCTGGAAATTGATGCGGCCCGAAGCGCTGTTAACGGCGGACCTGCATCTTTTCCTAGAGGGCCCCGTTGTGAGAACAACCTCGGTTGTCTCACTGCGGAGGGGGCAGCCCTCTGAAGTCCTGCCTTGGCTAGGACCTCTTTTCCGAAGTCCTCTTAGCCTGAATGACGTCCCTCAGGTCGCCCCTCTGGCTGGAGGACTTCGGTTTTTGGGAGCGTTTCCTCTGTTGCCAAGACCCCGGAGGGGGGCTCTAGAGGAAACGCTCTCCTTCTGCTCTGCCCTGTGGGAGGAGCTGGCTGATGGCTGGGGCTGATTGCTTTGCCCCCCCCTACTAGATTTGGCCTTCGCTTTCCGGGGGAGGTACTGCTGGAACGCCGCAGATTGTTTTCTCGACTCCTGAAACCTGTCGACAACCGAATTAACGGCGTCGCCGAACAGGCCAGAAGCCGAAAGCGGCGCATCCAGCAGGAAGGACCTATCCTTTTCTTTAATACCGGATAAGTTCAGCCACAGATGCCTCTCCGTGGCCACCATGGCCGCCATAGAGCGGCCAATAGCGCTGGCCGCTTCCCTAGTGGCCCGGAGAGACAAATCTGCGGCCTTCCTCAACTCCGCGACATCTTCAGGAGTAGGCCCCTCCCCCTCATCCAAATCTTTCAGGAGGTCGGCCTGGTATGCCTGCAAAATCGCCATTGAGTGCAGACACGAACCAGCCCGACCCGCCGCCATGTAAGCCCTGCCCACCAATGCAGATGTCTCTCTGCAGGGCTTACTAGGCAACACCGGGGTCTTTAGGGAAGACGCCGATTCGGGAGAGAGATAGCTCGCTAAAGCCTCCTCCACCTTCGGCATCTTCCCATATCCCATATCTCGAGCCCCATAACATTGCTGTAATCTATTACATTGGGACTCGAAATACGGGACGAATGCGGTCTTTCCCACGTTCTCGAGATCTCTTTATGGAGATCAGGGAAAAACGGCAGACCCCGGCGGTGAGGCTGTGACCTGCGCTGCAGGTAACGCTCGTCCATTTTACTGGTGACTTGCGTTTCCTGCTCATGTTGTGGCCAGCTGATGTTTAGTCTGGCCACAGCGCGTGTCACAACCTCCACCAGCTCCTCATAACCCAGGCCGCGTGATGGCGTGCTGAGATCACGGTCGTCCGCATCGATGCTGAGCACGTCCCCTTCCTCAGAAGTAGACAGCTCAAGCACCGGGACCTGATCGCGGGTAGGAGAAACCGCAGCGCGCGGCTCCCACACCACTCTCAGAGGCTGCGGGACCAGCCGATGGCGAGCGAGAAAATGCCTCAGCATTCTCCACTCTCCTCCGCCAGATCCCGCTGCGAACCCCAGGATCTCAGTCGCCGCATCGCCTCGACATATGCGGGACCGGAACCCTGGGAACGCGAGCCTGACCGTGCTCGTCAAAGCACGCCAGCCGGGAGCGCAGCACTCTAATAGGCAAAGCCTCACACATTTCACAAGCAGCCCCCTCGAGAGCTGCCCGTGCCGTGCTGCACTCCCAAACAATACACACATAGAGAGTGTGCGTCCCCACCCGTGATGAAACGAGGGCAGGGATGCACACACCTCTTGAATTGTTCACTGGCCATACTTTTCTTTCAATAATAAGACAAACAACACCAAATAAGACAGACAGTTTCAACATAAAGCGCTTGCTGAAGAGCGAAAGCTAGTGTGTGTTGTGACAGCGTCACTTTTTATACTTCGGGTATGCCGTCACATGTTACGTCACGACGCAACACCAATCAGGATTGGATTAGTTTCATTCATACTTCAGAGGCGCACGCTTAGGGAGCGTCCCCAAGAGTCGATTTTATCGACGCAGTGTTGAGTTCCCTCGATAGGGAACTACAAAA
>NW_024121655.1:5279408-5303447 GCF_016745375.1 Pimephales promelas
TCTGTATGTGCCAATGCTTTGTGCATTAGAAGCCAATTCATTAAATATAGCCTATCAAACTATATCAAAATAAGGTAACAGCGCTAACACGGCCATAAATAAGAGCTGAATGCAATTTGTGGCTCATCGCACATGCCAGTTCTAAACTGTCTGAATGTAAATTTGCCAAATTCTCATGATCACACAACACTATCAATCAGAATAATCAGCTTCTTGATTAAACATGACAGATACCCCAATGATAAAAACCGATCCAGGCTGCCCCATGCAGTTTCGCATACCTCTCAATTCCAGCAGATTTCACAATGAGAAATATATCCTCATCATATCTGTCAAATGGACTCTGCAGTTGGTCTATAAATCTGTATTTTTCACATCATTCCTCACACAAAATTAATAATTTCTAGGGAAATACAGTGTATGGATTATAGCTTTTTTCCTGTATTCTTGTCAACATACACATAGCACAAGATAGATATTTTTAAATGTTACCAATAAGACTATCTTTGTAATGTAATAATACAGAACTCTTAGATGAATAACACTGAAAACGATGACTGCTATAAATTAGCCAGTGTTGCACTGTATTATGCAAGAATACTTTTTTTTCTGCAGATGTTGCAAATGTAACTGAATAAAATGAACAAATGAGAGAATCTTGTTCTAAGCACCTGCTTTATAAAACACTGCTATCCCATTGGAGACCTTATTCCCCACACAAGCATTATTTCTTGGTTGTATTGAGGTTCTTTAGTTTAAATTTCACAAAGCTAGCATTTTCCAGCTCTTCCAGTCTGACCCGCTATACAAAATCAGCACTGGAAAAAAGCTATCGGGCCCGCTTATTCATTTGAAACCTTCAACCCACTCACTCACCCACCTACATAAACACAAACTCATATCTGAAGAATGTCTGCTGCGGTTACCGATTAGCTAATGTCTGAATACACCGCCATGCATTGGTGGTTTTTCTTTCCCAGATTCTTCTATGATTAACTGATCTAAACAATATATCATCATACATAGGGGAGTGCAGGGCACAACCTAACGCAGGCGTGTAACACAGACCTTTTACACAGTTAGTCAGGATCAAGCCTGAGTCAAGTTAGGATTTCCGCTCTTTTTCTCTCGCTGCCAGAAGACGGTCTCCCACAAATTTTGTGAAGATACTGGACAAACACTGGACATTCAAGTATTTTTTCATCATAGTTTTTTTTTTTTTTTTTTTTTTTTTTTTTTCGGGTGTCTGAGTTGGGTGTGTACGTTACCAATGTTATCTAACTTCATATTGCCTTAATCACTGTCTTGTTTGCTAAAACATAGCATCATTTGAAACATGTCAGCAACTCCTAGCAACTGTTTGCTAGTCTTAAAATATGTTTTACACAGTGGGGTTAGTTGTAGCACAGTGTTACAAATGCCGACAAGTGTACAATGATAATCAAATGAAAACAGGGCACCACACAACTTTTCAGGTTCGAGTATTTATGTTATCGAGGTATCGATGTTTTTAAATTGCGTTTGCATTGATTACCTGTTTATTTATTAAGAATATATCCTGGTTTTAATGCAATAAACACTTTTTAAGCTAGTTTTTATTATTATTATTATTACTGTTATTATTATCAATAATTATTTTCGTAATATTCTCATTTTCCACTACATATTTTCCTCTATATCTTATCAGCAATTTCGAATTCGGCACGCTCTACAGCAGCTAAGCACAGAGCGAGTCTATGGAGCGAATGTACAGGGACATAACTGCCAGATTTATGCGTGCTTGTGCTATGACTGGCGCTGAGCCAAATACGGACGTGTGCTCAACTGTTCAGTGTTTTAACCACATAATATTTATTTTAGGTTTCAGACATTTATATATATATATATATATATATATATATATATATACTGTATATAATATATTATAGCAAAACAATACATTTTTAGTTTGTAAAATACACAATGGTGTCTATGGAAGCAGAAATAACATTCAAATATTTGACGGTGGTTTGTATTCATATCAGAGAGACACTGTGTAAATAATTATAAAGTCAACTCTATTTTTCTCGGCCACTTACAGTACTTTCATGTATTTCGGGAGAAACTGATGAATTCCTGCACTGTAATGAATATAACAGACAGAAATATCTGCGGCCCAAACACGGCGCCCATCTCACGTTACAGATAAAGATCTTTTTCTTTCTTTTTTTTTAAATGACAAAACAAACTCACTTACACATGAGAATCGGAATATGAGAATGAGAAAGCAAGTTAATATTTTGAAATAAAAGTGCTAAATCTGCAAAAGAGCACTATTTTGGCTGTGGTAAATCACGTGCCAACAAAGCATAACGCGTCACCATTTATTATTTATTATTATGTATATGCTATTTTAGTATTTATTAACATTTTGAATTAGCTCAGATTCTTTTTCAGTTTAATTTCAAAATTAAATTGTCATTTAGTTATATGCTTTTGTCATTTTTCATTTAATTGAATAAAATAAATATATTTAAATTGTATATATTTAATTTTAGCTTAGTTATAGTAATTTTAGTTCAATTAAACTCTATTATTTATTTATTTATTTATTTATTTTTATCTAATATTTCATCCAACACTGACTGCAAAGTGAAGGGAATTCTGAGCAATTTAGTGCGGCAATAGCGGTATTAAATCCACTGAAGGATTAATGTGTTAGAAATGTAAATAGAACCAAACATTGTTTGAATACTAAATATGAACCGGTTCTCATTTTCAAACCCTATTCCTTACACACACACACACACACACACACACAAATGTTCACAAGAACAACTGCACTAGCAAAAAAACCTTCAAGGTGATTAACAAAATGTACAGTAGAAAATGTATTCTTGTTTATTTATGCAGTACCCTACTGAGAAAAAAATTAAAACAAATCAGAGTTGTAAACTGGTTAGAAAGCTGAATGCATATTTATTCATTTAATTAGGCAAATGAAAGAGGGAGGATATATGTAGTCGAGGTGAAATCGGCCAAAACATTCCAGTTGTGCTAAACCTCAGTGGTAATTCAGAATACAGTATAAAGCAAATGGAGATGGACCAAAATGCATCATAAACAATAAGTTTAATAACATCATATCACTTCTAACAACACCAATGCGTTCAGTTTTTATCACCTGAATTCTTCATGGACATTCATAGCTGAAAGTTTCCAATTACCAAGAATTAATTATCCACAATTTAGTACCGCAAAAGATTCATGATCAATTATACACTCAATTCAGCTCAGCATTATGTTACTGAAATAAATGCACTGACCTACATGCAGCCTTTATAACTACAAATTAAGCATTCATGGGAAGGCAAGCGATACATCTGATTTTAATTTCTCTGTATTATTCAACAAAAGCTTCTCTGATTACATACGGTTTAGGTTATTACTGTGATATCTTGAGTAGTTTAGCATAATCGATTGCCTAATGGCTTTTTTTTTAACACAAAGTTTAAGAGGACATAGTCTGTCTGCAGACAGTAACCAACAATGTTAATACATGATTTCATAATTTCCTTTGCATATGCTAATACACAAACACACTGTCTAAAATAAAATTGAGCCATCTGATCTTAAAATCATTTTTTTTTTTTTCAGACTTTGGAAGGAAACTTATGCTTTCCATAATCTGTTCGAACTTAAAAAAGAAACACTTCCAACCACTCCACGGCTCCACCCTCATCCCAATCACGCCTTTTCAACCTTTTTGAATTTCAAGCATTTCTCGAATTATCATGAGCTGGTGTGAGAGGCTGTAACCTTTCATCCAATTACAGACTCTGTCAAACTCATCTGGGCAACAGCGGAGACAAAAGACTACAAACTATCCCACTCCATCCGCTTCATGAGTCGGTTTTTAGGAGAGCACAGACTAGGCTCATGAGAATGGTTGAGCTGTAATGTCTAACAGCTGGATAACTTTACAAACTCTCAGCTCCAGTCTCTAGGGATTGCAATTGCGTGTGATTATAAATTCAATCTTGATCTTGCTACCCGAACTGAACTTTTGTGAATTTCTCCAACATTTGCTTGATGGTTTAAAGCATCACATGGCAAGTGACAACATCACTTATGGACTTCAAGATTGAACCACTGGGACATGATTTAACCCTTAAACGCATAACTCAGATATTTAGTGATGCAGGACATTCACTTCCCTCCTCCTCATTCAATTTTTTTTTTTTTTTACAGTTAGATATCATATCAACCTTTTTACTATTCATCAAACTATTCATTTCTAAACAATATAACAATAAGAACATATAAAATTATAAAAAAATGTCGGTTTTACCATTATTTATTTTTTAACAGTATAAATATATTTTTCCGCACAATAATTATTGAATCTTTGATGAATGAATAAGTGAAATTCACCTTTATTCCACAAGATGGCAATGTCTGATACACAACGATGAAGTGACGTTTCACTCATTGTTACTACAGGCAGAAAACGTCTGTTACGTATGTAACCCCGGAGACGTTACGTCGGATGGCGGAGAATGGGGGTTTTGCTTAGAAAGCCTGTCATCTTCGAGTATTAAAAAACGAGCCAATGGCAAAGAAATGCCATGGGTCTACGGAATTTGCATAATGTATCCCCACCTCGCCACATACAAAAGGAGGATGCGGACGCAAACGCAGCTATGTCTTCGGAGCCGAGACTGAACTCAGGTGTCTACCCAGCGGTACAGCGGAAGTGGCAGGGAGACGTAGCGTCTCCGTTCCCTATTCAGGGAATGAGGGTTACATATGTAACCGAGACGTTCCCTTTCGTAGTTACTTCGAGTTACGTTGGATGATGGAGTATGGGGGTCCCCCGTGTAATCACGCCACCTTCACAGCTGTCTTCCAGTGTCTTGCGAAGTCTGATCCCCTGTCGTGATATAGGCACGGACGAGGAGTCCTACTTAGCACAGGAATACCAAGGTACACTGGGGAGCATAAATATGCTGCAGTATGCCTACCCATAAGGATGACATAAGAATACACATATGGCTCAAAAGGACTTCATATGGAGGAACACTGGAGTAACCAACCCGTAGGGTGGATAGAAATTTAACTCCAGGGGTGGCAAGGTGGCTAGCCGAGGGAAGACACATGCTCAAGGAGGCTTACAGTGGAAAAAAAAAAAAACATGTAGGGGGTTACTAAAAGTAACCATGCACACGGAGGCACCTAGCCGACGTCCAGGCAATAGATGCTGGCGTCAGCGTCAACAGTGCTGGAGGAACTGAGGAGTGCTGAGGAAATAATCGCACTTATCCAGTCCGTGGAGTGGAATGGCGAGCAAGCCAAGACACCTGAGTGGGTCCAGTACTGGTCGGATGAGCGAGTACGTGAGGGGACACAGGCTCCCCTCGTAGATTGTAGAATCTGGTGAATGTGTTGGATGTCAACCAGCCTGCAGCGCTGCAGATGTCTGCCAGCGAGGCACCATGCGCTAGAGCCCAAGAGGAAGCCACACTCCAGGTGGAGTGCGCCGTCACACCAAGGGGGCACGGTCGACCTTGCTGTTGGTAAGCCAAAGCAATGGCGTCCACTATCCAGTGAGACAACCTCTGCTTTGAGAGAGCCTTTCCCTTCTGACTCCCACCATTCCAGACAAAGAGCTGGTCTGAGGTCCTGAAACACTGCGTTCTGTCTACGTAAGCACGGAGGGCGTGTACTGGACAGAGGCTCCAGGGGCAGCAACATATAAGGTGAATTCAGTCTTCCTTTTTTTCTGCTGGATTTGTTGTAAATGAAGATAAATATAAAGTGAAACGTGCAACTTTCAGTCAGACGCATGACTATCAATAAACAGCAGCATGAGCACATGCAAGAGAGTCATGGTGTCACACAAAGTGCTGTAGAACTTTTTGAAAAAGCTTCTCTGGCTTGTGAAGAAGCCCTTATTAATGTGATGACATTTCTGGGTTAGCTTTCAAAGCTTTTTGAGTATGGCACACATAGCACCTCATTATGAGAAAACACATCCACTTGCTTAACACACAGTAGACACACAAATACACTAGCACGATAATGAACAAGACATGCACAATAAAAGCTAAAAATACAGGCACACACACATACGCTTGACAAGCTTCTCTTCACACATCAAATTAAATCAGAACTAGCCAAGTGAAAGCAATTGTCTTGAACTGAGCATGAGATGATGGCTCTGAGAACAGAACCAAGGGAAGAAAGACAAATAGTCAGATATTGACTGTGGTTAATGTACTTAATGTGGTTAACAAAGGCATGCTGTGAGCACTGGGTGTCTGGGAGCAGAGAATAAGGCGGTAAAAGCCATACCGCATTGTTCTAACTACTGAATGTAAGCCTCAAGATCAGACAGACAGTGAGGGGTGTTAAACGAAACTGCTGTGCATGAGGAAAAGTGTCAACTGAAGGTTTGCATTAGAGTATCAAATTAAACCTTCATTTTCTTATAATCAATAAATAAGCCAGGACATCAACCTTGGCCTGAGAGTAATTGGGGTGCATTCATTCGATGCAGTTCATTCAGAAAACATTACACTGATGATACCTGCATCTGAATCTTATCACATCTCACGTCAGTAAAGAGGCTAACAAATGTAATTCATATCTATGCAGAGGCGAAAGAGATGGTGAATACCTAAAAGTACTTTGTTGGAATATGTAGTACTATTCTATTCTATATGTAGTACTAATCACAACTGCCAAGCACAGCATATCTGTACAAAAGTGTATGTTGTAGTCAGTGTAGAACTTGGGCAGATCTTTTACTCTGTCTAGACTCTTTTAAGGAGCTTGGGGGATGGAGCTAATCTAATTAAAAATATGAAAGAACCCAGGAGAACCACAACCAGAGTTCAGCCAATAATTCCCAAACAATCCACCCACTCCCAGTATTTCACAAAGCCAAGGCAAGTGTCTCTGTTTACTTCCAAATTACTTACTAATGAGGCACCTGGCTATATAATGCTTGAATCTTGAAGACCTTCTTAATTCCTCCCTGAGTTACACACCACACATAGATGGTATTTACATTAATTTGACATACTTATACAGTTGCAGTATCTATTACGCCTACTACATTCACTTCAATGGACAATTTTACTGATTGAAAACTGCACTGATCTTTTTTTCGTAATTCATAATCTTTTGAGTGGGTATTGGCCAAGTTTGAATTGTAAGGACAGGGGTGTTTTCTACTTTTCTCTAAACTTTCAAACAAGGCTTTTTCAAGTCAACCAACATGCTCTCATTGACATTCAAAACTACCCTCTGGGCTTCTTCGGTCATAAATGACCGGAACCGTTAACATTTGGAGGGGGATGAAACTTGGTGACTTTTGTTGTATTACCTATGTGAACACACAAAAAACCCAAGAAGATGATTCAGATATGTTAAAGGGTCATAAAAAAATAGTCACACTTGGCTTCCTCTTGGTCAAAAATGACCGACCATAGGAAATGAAACTTTCTGTGGTACACACTACAGATCAGCCACTGTGCAGAAAAAAAGTGTACAGCAATGAAAGAGTGACACTCTAAAACATCAAGAGTGCAAATAAGACAACCCCCCCCCCCTCCCACGCACGCACACACACACACACACACACACACACACACAGATAAACTAACAAGACTGCAACAGCAAAGTTTTCAAATATGAAAAATAAAATCACTCAAATGCACACACACACACACACACACTATGATCTGCTTATGCCCCACTGAAGATTAGGTTTAGGGCTGGACTTTCTGTTTAAATATTTTCCAAAAAAATTATTTTTTCCATACGAAACTAGATTCAGACAAATTCCCCAAACCATAAAAGTCAACATTAAAAGTCTTGTCAGGATAAATCAATTAAAATTAGTTAATTAAATTGCACTTCTCAATACAGGAATTCTAAATACGGTTCTGAATGTCACACAACCATGATTTCTGGGTGCAGTGCAGCTTCAAAATCAGCATACATTTTATATAAATCAATCAAATATAGACTTGATTTACAAGATAGCAGATGTCAGATCTGGAAGAAATACGCTCTTTGAAAAGCACTTTGCTTTTATCAACTTCAGTCTTTAAACCAATGTCTTAAAAGAGCTTTGGACCTAAGGGAAAACAAGGAGAACTTGCTACACAGGTAATTTTAGCACATCTTTAAATAAACTGTTTAAATATGCAGCAATCTAGATCCAATCCACCCTCTAAGCCCATCACTCTTTAGCCGCGCATTGGTATAAGTAGTACCAGTGGTGCTTGTTAACAAATGCCACATGGGGTAGCCATGTTCTATAAGAGGATGATTTGTTTCCCACAGAGAAGAAGAGGGTTTTGTGCTCTGGAGTGACATAATTTTCATTCAATTTGACTTCCTGTCATCTGCTATTCTAATTCATCACTCATTATGAATGTCATTTCACTCACAGTTTATCTCTCAAGAGAAAAAACACTACACCCACTATTCATACTTTGCATGTGACGTCACAATTACAGACAGGCGGGCAAGAGCGTTGTTATCTAGCAACGAAACCCATGCAGTGAACTAATCAAGGATCTTACCAGGACGTTGCCAGTTTTAATATATAAAAAAAGTTGGTGTTTTAAGGTGTAAACGTCATGCCAGATAGTTGTTGTGCGATTGGATGTACTGTCAATCGTGTTAACATAAATGTGCTAACACGTTCGCCAGTAACGCGTTCATCTGTAACTGTTACGTCATTTGATATGATATGAGAAGATGAATAAATGAATGAATGACACGTTACTGTTGCACTGCGTCCACTTACTACTTAGTTACTTTGCATGTATACTATTGTACACGTATTACTTTACAGCCTAAAAGATTGCCAAAAGGATTACACACATTTCACTGCTCTTGTCTGTTGTCTGATGCTATGTGGAGTGGATACGCAGGTACAGTAGGCTACAATGTTTGATATCCTGCTAGCCATATATCATACAGTTGCCAAGTTTTTATTGTTTCTTATCAAGCTGTTATTCACCGGAGGGCAGGGTGTACATATTCAGATGAAGACTTCATCACACGATGGAACTGGAGCTGCAAATATAACCAAGCAAACAGACCTTTGCTTTGATTATGAAGATATTCCTGTTTTTCACCTCCCATACAACAGCATTGTTAACCCATCCACTCTTGAAAAAAAAAGATAGCTAAGCTATCTGTAGTTTTTGTAGGCTTTCATTTTTGTGTGCAGTGTAACTCCAAGTCTGGTAGAGACTTTGCTAGCTTCAAAGCAATGAAAACATCAGTGGGTGCTGTGTATGGATCACACATTCCGAGTATGTTAATCTTTTCATCTAATAATATACATATATATATATATATATATATATATATATATACGATACAACTACCTATTCAATTTACTGTTGCCTTGTTTTAGCCTAGACGTCAGAGCTATTACACATCTTTTAAATGCAAAATTGATTGCTTGGTGCTTATTTAAAGGTATATTACAAGCAGGTGCAAAACGCGCATGCTAGTTGACAGTCGCCTTTAGTCCTTTTGGTGTGTTGAAGTGCAGCTTTTAGGGCGAGACGAAGCTGACGAGGGAACAACACATATAAGCCTTTGTCGCCACTAGTTATTTTACATCAGCTTGGTGTGTCCCCGGCTTAAGATCAGATCATCTTAGGAAACTATAAATCTCACAATGACATCTGATGATACCCCCCATAAGCACATCATAACATGCATCCCCATAAACAACAAAATACTCAAATTATTCAAGGTCTATCACTCTTAAAGAAAGCTATCTGTTAACATTCTCTTTCCTCTGAATACCAACTGCTAGTGCAGATCCTATCAGAAGCATATGATTTGATTTTTCTTTTTCGCCATGTTTATAGCTTGTATTTTTTGTCTAAACATTAGGCAACTATGAGTAGAGAAAAGGGGCCAAAGGACCATGCTGACCAGATAAATCTTCTTGACCCCTTAATATTCTTCACAGTCTAGCATGATCTTACTCCTGTGATGAAGGTGCCCTTCCATGACATAATGCAGGTCAAGTCTTGCTCATCAACAAACACCAAGGGTGCCATTAGCCTGTCAAAACAAGAAACTAATGGATCCCTCTTTTATTATTAGCTGTATTGAATGGGCACAGTCCAGACAGTGATGACCACAATTGCACCCCAGCGTACAGGAAAAGAAGGGCAATGATTAAAGTTCAATGACACCTCATAAGAATGGAAGGTCATTATGGAAAGATTGAGTTCTGTTTCACCAGTGCAGCCATGTTGCTCCATTCATGATTAATTGTGAAATGTGAGCCTATCAGAACCAATGATCTAGAAAGGAATAGCCTCTGTACACTCATTAAAGAGAGAGGGAAAGTAATGGGAAAAAAAAAAAAAAAAAACTAATGACAAAACTATCTACTTCTAGCGACCTGCAAAATGAGCCTTGTGAGCCTATCATATGGTAAACTTGTATAATACGGCTGCATGTTGTTCTCAAGGGAGGAAAGTCATTTGCTTAACTAAGAAAACAATTCAACTGGTTCTCCATCATAAAAAAGCACACGTCAATGCACAAAATTACAATCAACTCTGCAAGTTCACTCTAGGAAAATGCTGTGGCCACATTTACATTTTCAACAAGGAATCTGATTGCGCTTTGCATTTGAACTAGGCCTACATAATGAGCAAATCCTTTTTTTCTTTTTTTTTTCACTCAAATGATGGTCCTCGTTAGACGGAGAGCCCACAGTGGATTGCTTCTCTAAGGTGCTTGCTTTGAATTTTTCCACAGTGTAATCACAAATGTCACACAATAAATAACGCATGCAGGACTCATGCAGGGAAGCCTTTCTAATGAAGTGGCCAGCTGACGCTGACAGCACAGTTCATATGTGTGGGATAAAGACTTGAACTACTAGAGCTTAAGGGCCCACAGGATCAACCAACCAGAACAAATTTGTCCCACACTCTCAACATGGGTCCTCTGTCAAACACACTCCTGTCCTCAAGAAGGGAAAAAATTACACTGTCACAGTGTGCCCAATACGAAGCAGAAAATAAAATGCAATAAATTTTGATAAACTAAGCTTTTGATGTATAAACTGTAGCACCACAGATACACTACTCACAAAATACATACAAGTACATAGAAATAGAATAAATAAAATAAACTCCTAACTAATTATAAGGAATACAGTGCAAACCCCACGTATAAATGTTGGCCCTGTGTCATTTTTTCTAAATGCGGCCACAATTTTGGTACCTGGAGTGGGGTATTCAAAGAGAATTAGGAGAATTAAATTTTTTTCATTGGTGTGTGCAATTAAAAAAAAAAAAGTACAGTGCAATAATACGGTAGTGGTGAAGAGGAGAAGATTCCCACAGGAAGGAACGGCTGTGGTGAGGGAAGAGACAGATCGTCGTGGAGTTTTGCAAAGGGTTAAAAGAGACTGTTCGAAAGTTATTGCTTCAAATCAAAAGGATTTCAACAAGCACTTGTCCTTTTCAGAGCTTTGCAGAGACTTTTAAAGATGTGATGTTTTATGATTCCAGCCCCAGATTATGACCATAGTAGAGCTAATTTAACAGAACAATTAACAATTCAGAGTTGATGATCATGGTGGTGCTAATTTAACAGAGCAAGATTTGCAAATATTATCAAGCAATGGCTGCGATTTCCTCACTGAATCAGAGGTCTTATGTGCATGTCCCAAGAGAAAGGCACATATTACCATATTGGTGTGATATAGAGAAAGATGGTAGGTCAGTCGATGCTTTTATAGAGGAAGTCGAGCAGGAGCTGTGTGTTAGGCACCAGTCTGACCAAGATCAGTATGATTTTTTTTTGTCTCTGTAAAGGGGTACAGCTTTGGAATGTTGGAGTGTTACTGATGATTGGGTCGACAATTTGTTTGAGTACCTCATGGAGGCGTTTAGAGATAGACGCAGCACACCTCAGCTCCTGCACAGTTTTTACAGCTGAAGACAACTAGAGGGGGAAAACATAAGATAGTTTTCTTGCCCTGTCACAAGCCCCCAGCTTGGTTTTGAAATATTTTCCTGATGCTATTGCGAATGAAAGGGTGGCATTGTGAGATCAATTTGTTGAAGGAGGACGTTGTTTTTTTCAGGAGGTGGTTTTTAGGACCCTTCTGGGTACGCTGTCAAAGGCGGAGTGTGTGGACAGCTCTCAGCGGTGTTAAGTAAAATTTCAATGGGTCTCGGGTAGGGCTGGGCGATATGGCCCAAAAAAATTATCACGATATTTTTTTTTATATCAGTCGATATCGATAATTATCACGATATAGGTCAAATATTTATTTTTTTAAGTTTAAAGGCAGATTTTTGTAACTAAGTGAAAGTTGTATAAACCAGAGTGTTAATTGTGTTTGTAAACTACTCTTTAAATGTATGTTCATTAACAAAAACAGTAACATCTGTTTTTTTGTTGTTGTTTTTTTTTCCTATGCAACAACCATATTTTTATGTGGTAAAAAGTAATATTCTGACTGTTTGAGTTGTTTTCAAATTAACCATTGGTCATCCAGTATCATGCATTTTTAGATCATGATAACCACAGATAAAACCATGTATAGCCTATAACTTAGCTCCTCACTATAATGGCATAACTTTATGGTTTCTGTATTTTTTGTATGAAAAACCATAGCCTAACAGTTAAATACATTATTAAATACTGTACTTATATTCCATTAGTCATAATACATTGTCTACATTAATAATATTATACAATATGTATATCCCACATTTCATGGTGCAGTTAATATTAGGCCTGCAGGCTAACCTTACAGTAAATCCATGGGAAGCTAAATGGATTCAGTATCAATTCAGATTCTGACTGTATCGTTGCACGCAGTGTTTCTCCTTTTTGTCAGCGGTGTTTCATCTGCCTTTAAACTGGTTTAAACTTGACATTTGTGTTCTTCGCTGAACTCAAGTGCTTCTCACTGGATCTCGTGAGCAAAACGATCAGAAGCGCGTCTGCGTGAGCTCGCGCTGCACTCAGTGCGCTGCCATTTGGACTTTGACCCGAGCGGATAAATGCTCCGTGTGGCGCGCGCGGTTTAAATGAGTTTCGTTCCGGTTTTGACGCATAAACAGTATCGAACATTTATCGACCTCTTGATATCGTTTTATCGAGGAAAATTATATCGCGATAATTATCGTTATTGTTTTATCGCCCAGCCCTAGTCTCGGGTGACCAAGAACAGGTGACTTTAAATATGAGGGATGGGCAAGACCGAGAGCGTGTGCAGGTGGATAAGAATGATGTAGAAGGAAGCAAGTATGAGCAAGCTCAGCTCAGGTCACTGTTGACAAAATACATCAATATCTTTGCCCTAGAGGAAGAAGACCTAAGTTACACAGACAAGATCAAACATGAAATCCACTTAACTGACGATGAGCCCGTCACACAGCCCAATCATCGAATTTCTCCTAATCAGTATAAAGAAGTGAAGGATCACATTTCACGACTGGTACAGAAAGGAGTCATACAAGATGGTAATAGTGAATATGCATCGCCAATCGCGCTGGCACATAAAGCAGATGGCAGTATCAGGCTGAGTGTAGATTACCGTAAACTAAATCAGAAAAAAAAGACGAATCGAATCGATGAGAGCTTTGATGCTCTGCTGGGGGTGTGTTACTTCTCGGCAATCGATTTAACAAGCGGAATCAATTGACGAAGACCCCTTTTGGCCTCTTTGAATTCTTGAGTATGCCATTTGGGGTCTGCAATGGACCCTCTATGACACCCTCAGAAAATGCGCCTGTCTTAGGGGTGGCTGACTATTTGAAACCCTTTATTGTGGAGACAGATGCCAGTAATCAGGGGCTAGGTGCCATTTTATATCAGAAAAAAGGAGATGTAAAATGTGTTAATGCCTTTGCCAGTAGACGGCTGAGAGACGCGGAGAAAAATTATAGAAATTATAACAGCATGAAGTGGACAATCGTTGAGAAGTTTTGGGGGTATTTGTTGGGTCAACATTTTCTGTGATAATCCTCTGTGCCACTTGAAAACAACGAGTTTGGAGCGATTGAACTAGGGCTGGACCCGAATATTTGAATATTCGTTCGGTGGGTTGGTATTTGATTCCAAAATGTGACATTAAAATTTTCGTCTTTCGAGCGTAGAACAGTGTGTGTGGACAGAAGTGCCTGGGCTTGTATTTTGGGTTATGCCCAAATTTGAATTTTCGTTTTTTTTAATTTAAATCTACCCTATATTGTCAGTGAGAAAAATATTATAAGACTATACCTTATTAAAAATATTGCTTAAGTTAAAAGACCTGTGTGTGTGTTTTAGATCACTAGCGCAGTATCCGTTCTCGGAGCATAATCTCTGCTCACGTGACGTTAAATCTACCCTACTTTGTCAGTTATTTGTTAGTGAGAAAAATATTAGACTACCTTATTAAAAATATTGCTTAAAGGACTTTGACTTATTCACTATATCCCCCAGAGTTAGATAAGTCAAAACATACCTTTTTCATCTCTGTGTGTGCTGTAACTGTATTGGGATTAGTATGCTACTGCAACCATTTACATCCAGTCTTTGTGCTAAGCTAGGCTAGCGGTGGGTGCATCAGACAGACTTACAGCAGAAAAAAGTATGTATGGACTTATCTAACTCTGGGGGATATGATGAATAAGCTAAAGTCCCAAAAAGTCAGAGTGTTCCTTTAAGTTAACAGACCTGTGTTTATGTGTGTGTTTGTGTGTGTGTGTTTTGTAGTGTCCATTCTCGGAGCATATAAGCTCTACTTGCATGAGGCGTGCCGCTTCCCGCTCGCTGTTCTGCAGTTTATTAAAAGTTTATTCATTCTGAACGTGTCGCGTCTCCCCCGTCTATCTATATTGCACCAAATACGTGCACTCCCTTGTGAAGTCGTTTGGATGAAAGGTTCTCGAAAGAATCAAAATGCAAACAGACGGACCGATATAAAGAGGTTCAAAAGCTTCGAAAATTCAATGTTCATTACTACCGAAGCATCAAAGCTCAAAAAATGGTATTCGGACCAGCCCTAGATTGAACAAAATGTATTTTACAATTATCCGTCTTTGATTTCGATATACAGTATTGTCCGGGGTATCGAAACACAGTAGCTGACACACTATCAAGACAGCCATTTGCAGGCGAACGTGAGCCAGCCTCAGAGGATGCAGAGTAGGATGGATGTGTGGCAGTCTGCAGATGGATTCACAGAGGTCCAGACCTGGACCCAGCACTTGTGGCTGCTGGGATGCACAGCTGTAAAGTGAGACAAATGCGGGCTGTAGTATCCAACTTCAATGATGGTAATGGACTGGGTCAGTGAAATACACCCACCTTTCCAGGTTATCCAAATGATGAATTTATCAGCTTCCAACAACAAGACACTGCGAATGGCAGCATCAGGAAGTTTTTTGGATCAAAAGAGAAGACTTTATATTTCATAACTGCAACTTCATTTAACATAATTGCAAATATTATCTGTAATTATTAATTTTTATCCCACAAATGCAGCTCATTAGTGGTTTTCATAATTCTTACCTTGTGATAATTTTCTGTATTTATGACTTTATTTCTTGAAACAGTCAATTTAGATCATTGTGTTGACGTGTTTGAAAGCAGCATCTATCAGCGGATAAATTAGGGGTCTGCTGATAGGACCTGCTTTTAAAAGCTATGCAAGCGCTCGGTAAAGAGTGTCATTGTTAATCATTGTTGCCAATCACAGACATTATATGTTGAGCATGTCAACCAAATGGCCAATCAAAGGTGTTTAAGAATCCGTTCAACACCGCTCAAATACTCGTCTCGTCACTTTTTTTTTTCAGTACCAACTAGGTAACGAAGTCTGCACTTTTTGACAACTCTAGTGATTATTTAACTGTGATTAGTTCTCATAATTGTGATTTTATATCTCAAAAAGGTGACTTTTTTTTTCTTAGAACTGCAACTTTAGTTCCCGTAATTTATTTCTAATAATTATAACTTTACATGTAAAAGTAAAATCAATACATGCATACTGCAACAGTCCCTGTCATCACCAAGCGTTATTTCACGATCTGTCTGAGAAAGCCGGTAGATTAACAAACCAAATGCCTTTTTATCAACCACGCATCATTTTGATACATTACAAAATGGCATGAGATGATGCACAGCAAATCTTTTCAGGCGAGAGATGTTTAAGGAGCATTGATTCGCTCAAGCCAGCAGCTGTGGCCCCTGACATTGAGAATAGGGTGTTTGCTTGTAATAGCCCCCCGACAGTTAAATGCATCAATGAAAGCAGCCACTGAAATCTCCCACACATTCTCGCACACAGTGGGAAAAATATGAGACATACTGCAAGATATTTAATCTGTTTTACGCTTCCATAGATGTCGGACTTCTAAAACCAATGTTCCACCAATGGACATTAATCTACATTAAATTGTGATAGCAAATATTTTAACATAAAAAACAAACAAATTCCCCTGTTAAATTAAAGCAGCAGTCCCTAACTTTTGGCACACGCAAACAGAGCTGCATGCGTCTTGCAGAAAAACATTGTAGCCGGAGCTACTTCTCTCTGTTTATGTCTATGAGGCACACAGGTACTCGGCTACTCTGGAGTGGTACGACCATTACCAATCTAAAATAGTCTGAATACAAACATTTATTATAGGTGTAATGTAGTGATTCAGGATAAGAAAAAAAAACACATGGTTTAGAAATTTGATCCATGATGTTTTTACTTATAATATACATTTTTTTTTAAAAAATTTGAACACACAAAAAGTCTGCAGCTTTAAAGGGATAGCCCACCCCCGATTTTTTTTTAAAACCACAATTGGGAATTGTATTGAGTTTCTGTTCAAAGTCAAAGAAAAGAAATAGTCCACCCAACAATTCTGTCATAAATTACTCACCCTTATGTCTTTCCAAATCTGTTTGCATTTCCTCTTTTTTTTTTATCTTTATTTTTTTTTTCTTTTCGGGGGAACAGAAAAGATGATCTTTTGAAGAACCTTTTTTTTAACGGTTTCCATTGACTTCCATTACATTTGTTGTCAATGGAAACTGAAATTGTTTGGTTAACACTTGGTTAACATTCTTCAAAATGTCCTATTTTAGGTTCCAAAGAAGGGCTGACTAAATGATGACATAATTTTGGGGTTGACAATCCCTTTACCTTAATATACAATATATTAGTTAACTTTGACTATATTAGAAAAGAAAATCTGTGAAGTTTCTAATTCTTGTGTAACAGAGTGACTGAAACTGTGGCATGCAAATCACACCTTGAAGCATGTCGAATGTGTGATGTCTGAATGTGCTGTGATTAAGTGAAGAACTGTCGCTGATGATTTCACTCTCTCCAAGCCAAGGAACAAGTGCACCCTGGGGTATTGTAGCTAACAATCCATTATTCAAGGAGAAGGCTTTAGCTCCAAGCTGCAGAAGCACATTTGACTCCAGGAGGCTCTGAGGCCACGCTCAGTTACAATTATAGCTCCTAGCACAACTAAAGAGGTGAGCATACTTAAAACAGACCTGTGAAGTCAAAAAAGACTGGGATGCTACAAACACATGTATAAGCAATCAACGTATGCCCAAATGAAAAATATTTGGACTGATATGACTATACTAAAGCAGCATCCAAACTTCGAAAGCGATACAATCTACTGTTGGGGAACATATAAATGAAGAAGTATTCACAATTCATCACCTCTGTGAGAACGCTTCATCATATACTTCAGTGCTCTAGCAGCCTCAAGGAGACACTTTACAAAACCAGGTTCATCCCCTCAGGGTGAAACACACACACACACACACCACACACATGAGACCGGTTCCTCTTAGACTGTAATGAGATTCAATAGAGTGCATATTTGAGCATATTTTGCTTCTCAGTTTTTTCTCAAGATGAAAAAGATCCCAGTAATCTCCCATGTGTCTCCTCTAGTCTAGCGTTTCAGTAGAGATCTCGGTGTCTTAAACTTTGCTCAGATTTGCCAAGAAACCAAGAAAATTTGGCAAGAGTTTCAGTATGAACTTCAACTCTTCCAAATGATTAAAGATATCTTATCAACATTGTTTTTCTTTAGTTATATTCATTATGTCAACAGTCGATTATTTGTATTAATGAAAGTAGGACTTCCTGTGTCTCTCAAGCTACGAAAGAACAACCAAGCATTAAAATGTCCTTTCTTCTCTTTGAATGCACTGAATTTATTTGTTCCAGATGGATGATTTAACTTTTGTTTTTACTGCTAGTCATACTGCTGATCTGAATGTCAAAAATCACCATTGAATCATCTAAAATTAGTGTGTATAAGTCAATAAGCACATATAAGCATACTAAATCTAATGCCAAAAGACAATGATTTTTTAATGATTATAATTAGAGGGATCTTGACATCATTG
Source organism: Pimephales promelas (assembly GCF_016745375.1). The sequence continues at coordinate 5,297,829 of NW_024121655.1, forward strand.
AACATTATCTTCAAGATGTTTTACAGCAGTTCTGCTCTGAATGATGTTAAAATCCACAATGAAAGAAGCAAGAAGGAATCCTGTCCACTCTCACAATGACAGCACATTTGTATCTGAATGGATATGCATCATTCTCATGTCCAATGTTCACTGTGACTGGAGATCAATATGAACAAGGAGAAACATCCACTGAGCTCCGGTAAATAAATCTCTAGTCCTACCAGCATGACAACTGATCAGTCTCCTTCTGTTTCTCAAAATTCTGATGTAATGTGGCAAGCTGTTTTAACATTGACCTGTTAAAACTAACTATGTATTTCTATTTGTATTTTACTAGGATTTATATTTTAATTACTTGCAAGTAATCCATTGACTGGTATCCCTTTCTTGCAGTATTTCTACAGTAACTATCCAGCAAATAATCATATTGTTTTCTTACAGTGACTAGCATCATTTACTCAGTAGTGTCTATCCCATTGCTTGTCATCTCAATACTGACAAGTAACTAATCCATGATCAGCTAATTAATTGCAAATATGTGTCATTAATTCAATAATGATCTATGATTCAGACATCAGCAATTTACAGACAAAAAAAAATCCAACTGTTGTTGGTCCCTTTTCCAGTTTTATATTTAGTTTTGCATTTGGTTGACTTTTTTCAAGCCATACACATGAGTTTCATTAACATACAAAAACAAAGCTGGAACAGCCACTATAATTTGGGATAATGACTAGCAGGAAAGAATAAAAACAGTAATCAAATAATGATGTGTTTATTTGTGCTCTATATTCATTGACTGACGAAGTGATTAATTGTAGTACTGTGTAAACTAATAAATAATCATAGTATCACTGTTAATAGGCTATGGGAATAATTGGTGAAATTAAAAAGTAATAGCTCTTTACTGGATTACCTGGATAATTATTAAAATAAATTAACAACTGGTGCCATAATAACATAATTCGTTTTTAAGGATTAAATGTCAAAAGAGCTTGCCATCTATAAACCGTGGGAGTATGATCATGAAAGCTGTAGCAGCCTGTCAATGGGATACCTTGTAAAAATGTCTCTCTTACCTTCATTTGACCAATAAAAACAGCATGAGCTTCAATGAAAGGCATTTCAAATCTCCGCATATGACTTGTGATCAGTTAGCCTACTGCAAACTATATGGTCACTGCGTTCTGTTGTTAATTCCAGGACATGTTTGAGATGCACAGTAAACATTTTGTTTCAAACGAGTTACGTGCCGAATTATGCAGTTCTTATTTTGTTTCGTCTCTCTAGAATTGAAAGTTAAACAACATGACTCACACTAAAAAAAGCATGCATCCTGCGCTTTGCCACTTACCTTTGACGAGATGCGGGATAGCGAGGTGCACGCAGAGAACGATGGAGACGAGCAACGGTCCCATCCTCACCAAACAGCAGCTACGAGTTCCAAGGTTGCAAACGTCCAACGTTACCTACGGTTAAAACTTCTTTCTTCCACTGAGATACACGCACAGGTTTTCTACTAAGTATCTCCTTGGACAGGTGTCAGTTAAGACCGTGTTTTGATTTTTTTTTTCTCTCCTATAAAGGGTCAGTGCAGATGAATTAAGTGATCCTCTCAGGAGTTCCTCTTGCCCTTATGCTGCAGTGGCACGCGGCGAGATAACAGAGAGACTCCACGCGGGTCCCGATCAAACGGTGATTGCGCGCGGCTGACGGTCAGTGTAGCGCTCGAGCAGCGGCGCTGTCTAACTGATAAAGACGAGCCTCGCTCCTCCCCAGCAGCCCTGGAGCCTCCAATACACAGAGCGAACGGCAAAACCCAAATGGGTGGGACACGGACACTGTCAGTGTATGTATTTCACTTCGCTCTGGGAAAGGCGCTCTTTTTGCTCTGATCAGGTAGAGCGGCTTAACTGTTCTGACCTCCCTTCCGAGATTTATCACACAGTCTCTTCTGTAGGCTAGGTGAGATGGTGGAATATATGGCCCTGTAGATATGAGACCAGGGATAGGTGTAACAATTTTTGCTTTGATATTTTTGCGCTATAAAAATCTGATCGTCCCATATTATCTAATACAAATAAAGAATGTGCACCGGCGACGCGTTACCCGCGTGAGTTGTTACAAAAGTCGACATTTTTTTTATTGAAAACCTATTATTTCATGCATCACGCTAAAACCTAACATGTAGGCCTAATTAAAATTGATAATTTCAAAATGTAACGGGTTTAAACAAATATTTATTTGTAAAAATTGACAGTTAAAAATAAACACATAAACAACTCAAAGACTTTAAAAAAATTCTAATCAGATTTAAAACACTTGGTACTTGTCTACTTTGTCAATGGTTAGCTACAGAGAAAAGTATCATAAACTTACATTCATTACAGTGAAAAGCAGTGGAGCGGGTGACCGGTTTAAGATGGCGGCCCCATGGCTCGTCTGTGCCAATAGGCAGTAGCGGTCAATAGGGCATCTATCTCTATATGATGGTTATGGGCTGCACCCTCCGATGGTTGCATTTGAAGGCCGATTGCATCACCATGGTGCAATGAAGGCTGTCCCAATTCAGTTCTGCATCCGAGGCCATATACGGATGCCGGTTGCCTCACCGTGGTGCGACGAAGGCTACCCTGATTCAAAAGCGATGCCAAATCCACTCTTCATTTCCCTGTGAAAGAGACTATACTTAAATGGATCCTAAGTGGCCTATTCTGTCCCATAATTCATTGCGCTGGTGTCGATAGCATTTTTATTTAAAAAAGGTTGGCAGAGAGTTCGGTGGTTGACGGAAAATTCACATTTGAATGAAAGTATTATGTTTTCATTTACTCAAATAGCTAGAGAAACCAGAATTAAAAGAATTTTTTTTTCATATTCATCATAAGTCATTCGTCACTGTGGCTTCATTTGTCATGTGGTTTGAGGCAAAATTTGTGCTAATATTGGTTTAATAATTGTGATGCGATCTGGGAAAACCCATCACAAAAACAATATCATTTAGCTATCCTTCTCTTAACACTACGTTAAAGGTAAAGCGTCAGTTGTATGACGGCCCGGGATCGTCATGTAACCGACGTTTAAGGGTACCCTAAAAAGGCGGATGTTGACGTATGGTCAAAAGACGTCCCAAGATGTCAGTTATATGACTTCTTGAGATGAGACTGTGTTACAGCGGATGTTGACGTATGGTCAAAAGACGTCCCAAGGCGTCAGTTATATGACTTCTTGGGATGAGACTGTGTTAAGATATTTCACCTATCAAAATAAACCACACGACGGAATAATGTCCAGTCCTGGGTGAACTACAACAGCCCGCAAGTTTTTGTTTATTTATTTTTATCCAGTGTTATCATGTAGTGAGCACAAGAGAACAACAGAGTTTGAAGCTGCTGGTTTAAAAGACCTTGCTCGCCTCTCAATCGTCCACTTTCAAAATGTTTTTCACAGGATGAATTTTGAGTTTGTAAGCTTTCGAATGATACCTAATCTAAGATGATTACTAAAATATGTGATATGAAAAAAGGCAATAAATAGTGTCAGTAGTCCCACTAACAGGACGTGACAGTTAATTATACTGTTTACTAGTTTTTTTCTCAAAATTCCGTTTCTGAAACTCATAGCGATCATCCAACTTCAGATAATCACAAATTTTGTTACAGAAAAGCGATAAAAGAAATAAAAACAGACTTGGAAAGGGCTTGAACCCAGCTTTAAAGGTGTCTCAAAACCTGTAATATGTCAAATTTCACCATGTGGTGGGTTTTCCCAGATCGCATCACAATTGTTTCAGGGAGCAAGGAGTAGTGGAGGACAGAAGGCCTGCAGCACAATAGGACCCATCACATTAGTAGGGACTAGGAATATATCCCGGCCTAGGGTATAGAAATGCTTTAACCATACCAGGTGCAAAATCTAATCATGAAGGAGCAATCGAAAGAGCTTGTAGATCTCCAATTCTTTTAAACGAAGAAATAAAGATAAGAAACAAAGCTTTTAAGGTGAGAATTTTTTTTTAAACTTCTTCGATAGGCTCAAAGGGAGCCAAAGCCAGACCCTTGAGTACAATAACCAGGTCCCAAGCCGGTGCTCTGGAGTGCAAAGCAGGCCTCAGCCTCAGTGTTCCATGGAGAAAACTAGTTATTAGAGGATCTCTCCCCAGAGAAGAAGCCCCCGCAGGGGATCTAAAGGCAGATATAGCCGCAACATACACCTTCAAGGTGGAGGGAGTTAGTCCAGCAGAGAAACGGTCTTGAAGGAAATCGAGAACTGTACCGACGGGGCAGTCAACAGGATTTAAAGTACGTTCTCCGCACCATGTAGAGAACAATTTCCATTTCAAATAATACAGTTTTCTCGTGGAGGGAGCTCTGGATTGAAGAATGGTCTCCACGACCTCAGTCGAAAGACCAGCACTCACGAGCTGGGCCCCCTCAGAGGCCAAGTCCATAGTTTCCACAACTCGGGGCGAGGGTGAAATATTGTGCCCCACGCCTGTGAAAGCAGGTCCCTCCTGACCGGAATCTCCATCGGAGAGTCGCCCAAGAGAGACACTAGGTCCGCAAACCATATTCTGGTCGGCCAGTGCGGGGCTACTAACAACAGATGAGCCCCTTCCTGGCGAACTCTTCCATAACCCGAGAACGAAACTGAATTCTGTACCCCTTTTCTATAACATGCAGGACCCATTGAGAAATATCTGGCAGTAGTTTCCATGCTGCCATGAATTCCACTAAGGGGACCAGTCTCTCGAGACTGGCCTCGGGATTTTGTTGAACACTGACACATCGGTGCCCTGAAACGGCGAACCGACAGGGGACAACCGATGTGGCAGCGCTGCAATACTCCTCGGAGTATCGCCCCTCAGAGGGCGCAGAGGAGGAATGATTTCTCGAATCCATCCCTCCTCGGAGGGGACCACCCTCAGAAGTCTGACCCCCTGCGAGTCAGGACTTCTTCTTACTCCAGGCCTTTTTAGAGATGACAGTCCTTAGATCTTACCTACCCCTAACTGACCTGGATTGTGACCACCACTGAGGCTCCGAAGACTGAGGAGGAGCCCGGGCGGCCACACTTTGCCTTTGGCGTGCTCTGTGTGAGGAGCTAGTACTCGGCTGAGGCTGCTCAGATCTAATAAAAGTTATATGACCAGCAGTCTCAGGAACATCAAAACGGCAAGGAAGAATTTTCTGAAACACAGCTGTCTGCTGTTTTTGTTTCTTGAAATCGATTGAAGACACAGTTAATAGCGTCACCGAACAGACTTGACGGTGACATTGGTGTTTCTCGTCTAAGAGAACAGATCTTTTTCTTTTATCTCAGATAAATTCAACCATAGGTGGCGCTCTGTGGCCACCAGGGCTGCCATAGACCAGCCCACTGATTTGGCCGTCTCCTTAGTGGCACGGAGTGCTAGATCTGTCGTGCGACGCAGTTCTCGAACTGCGTAAGCGCTCACCTCCTCGCGTTCATCAATTTCCCTTAGCAGATCAGCCTGGTATGCTTGTAGTATGGTCATTGTGTGCAAGCATGACGCAGCGTGACCTGCTGCCGAGTATGCTTTACCCACCAGAGAGGATGTAAATTTTAATGGTCTGGTGGGTAACGTCGGGGCTTTTA
>NW_024121656.1:8401-21526 GCF_016745375.1 Pimephales promelas
TTAGCCTTTCATGATTAAATGAAATGTAAAAACAGCTTGCCATACTCTATCTGTCGTTTCGACTAGTCACAATTACATTACAGATATCTTAAATGATAATACAAACTATTCAAAATGTAATTAAGACTAGTCACTTTTGTCAAAAGGTGGCGTGTTGATATCTACAATGTTAATTCCGGATAGGCAAACTTAGCTTTTAAATGTTAAAAGGGCTTTCCATATAGGGACGTACAGTAGGCTCAGAGAGAGGCTCACCATATTCAAACCAAAATATCTGACTTCCTCTTGATTCAAACTAATGACTTTGAATTAGAAAGTTGTCCGGCTTGAGGAGTAAAATGTATATACCGATTTTTGTAACTGTAGATAAAACTAACAACGCCACTTTTGTCAAAAGGTGGCGCTATTTAGTCCCTGCACCATGCCCGTTTCTGAAACTTTGCACATGTCTACTGGCTAATAAATGTGATGTGTCTGTTGATTTTCATGCAATTTCAAGCATGCTAAGAGTCTCAAAAGCATCCTAAAATAATTTCAAAGTTTGATGCGTTGCCACGGCAACAGTATCAGATATATCAAGAATCCATTCTCAGGTCTTCATCTGCCATGTATTTACATTATACAGATGAAGTTTGAAGCAAATCGGGTCAAAATAAAAGGATGATTTTAAAGCATTTGGAAAGTGACACACTTCCTGCTGCCAGTTGGTGGCGCTATAACTTTGACTCACAATAGTCACATCCATGTGATCGGCTCTTACAGCGAACACACTGCTGAAGTTTCATCAAGATCAGTTAATGTATGCTGAAGTTATAACACACTTCCTGTTTCACGTTTCTCGCCATAATTTTATTTCCTCGCCACGGCCAAACCGTTCGAGATATCAAAAATCCCCTCGCAAAATTTCATCCTCAGTTTCTTGACTTCATGCTGACCGAGTTTCGTGCCGTGTGTTTGAATTCTCTAGGAGGAGTATTGCAAATTCCATTGTGTGTGTTTTTTGAACAACCCTAAATAACCGACTTCATGTCTAGCTGGGTAAAAAGTAAGAGTGTGAGGTATATATGAAACGATGACATCAACATGTGTACCGAGTTTCATATTATTACATGCAAGCGTGTTTGATTTATGGACCAAGTTTTTGGACCCCTTCCAGGGGGCGCTGTCTAGCCCCCCTGCCACGCCCAGGTACCATCTTCAGCCCGGGCCTGATGGCTGTGGGATCTGACCTGTATGCAAAGTTTCAAGAGTTTTCAAACCCGTTAAGGGCCCCAAAAGCCGCTAAGAGTCTCAAAATCATCAAAAAAAGAATTTTAAAGTTTTGATGCATTGCCACGGCAACAGTATCAAAGATATCAATAATCCATTCCAGGTCTTCATCTGCTATGTATTTACATTATACAGATGAAGTTTGAGGCAAATCGGGTCAAAATAAAAGGGTGAGTTCAAAGCATTTTGAAAGTGACACACTTCCTGCTACCAGTTGGTGGCGCTATAACTTTGACTCACAATAGTCACATCCATGTGATCGTCCTCTTACAGCGAACAAACTGCTGAAGTTTCATCAAGATCAGTTAATGTATGCTGAAGTTATGACACACTTCCTGTTTCACGTTTCTCGCCATAATTTCGTTTCCTCGCCACGGCCAAACCGTTTCGAGATATCAAAAATCCCCTCGCAAACTTTCATCCTCAATGCCTTGACTTCATGCTGACCGAGTTTCGTGCCGTGTGTTGAATTCTCTAGGAGGAGTATTGCAAATTCCATTGCGAGTGTTTTATGAACAACCCTAAATAACGACTTCCTGTTGGGCTGGGGTAAAAAGTAATAGTTTGAGGTATATATGAACGATGAGATCAACATGTGTACCGAGTTTCATATTATTACATACAAGCGTGTTTGATTTATGGACCAAGTTTTCGGACCCCGTTCCAGGGGGCGCTGTCTAGCCCCCTGCCACGCCCGGGTACCATCTTCAGCCCGGCCCTGATGGCCGCAGATTCTGACCCGTGTGCAAAGTTTCAAGAGTTTTTGAGCATGTTAAGGGCCCCAAAAGTGCCCAAATAGTCGTATAAATAATAATAATAATAAATATAGCTGCGAGCAGCGATTGCGGGCCCAAGCCGGTGGCACCGCAACCCCGATGCCTTTAGTTACCTAAAGGCACCGAGATGGTGGTACCGCCGGCTTTGGCCCTTTATCGCTGCTCACAGCTATGTTTATATTGAATATAAAGCCGGTGGAACCGCCACCTTGGTGCATTTAGGGTTATTCTGTACGACGTGCAAAAACGTAACCCCCGCTTTGACTGTCTAAAAGAAGTGTATTGTAGAGCTTGCATCAATGCGGACTCGATGCGCTGTGCGCTGTAACTCCATGTGGCTTTAAGCGCATCATTCTCCACTCGGGATGCGCATAAGCGTTTTGTGCCACACTGTACTGAGCCTTTCATATCATAATGCAGTGACGCAATGACAGTTTATTAATTGCCTTTCTTGTTCTGTTCTATCTATTATATGTAGATAATAGATAGGACAGAGCATTAAAAACGTCAAACAAAGCACTAAAAACTTAAGCTGTTTGCTGTGTAGTCTGAGAATGAGCTGTTTGATTTGCACCCTCTTCCTCTTCACTGTCCTCCATAAAAACCAGCTATTCAGGTCCATGTTGTTCTAGAAAGTTTGTATGTTGCTGCCTCATTTAACATCTCTGCTATACATTTAAAACATATATCAATTTTATAGCAGCCATGGCTATATCTAAAATAATGTATCTTTTTGATTTTGTTATCTTGTTTTCATGAATGTATTTTACAACAATACAAAGAGCAATGTGTATTTTCCACTAATATAGTTTTGTAATGGCTTTTTTTGTCATAAATTATGATCATATATTTTTTGGATTTGTTATTTATCTTTATAATGAAGTTGTCTGTATTAAGTAGATTGTGTTAACACACACAAGAGTGATTTATTAGTTCAACACATAGTTATAGAAATTCTACTTTATCTAAAAAAACCCGCACTTTATATATTCACACACACACACACACACACACACACACACACACACGCACACACACACACACACACACACACACACACACACACACACGCACACACACACACACACACACACACATACATAAATATGTGTAAATAACAATGCAAAAGAAAATCAAATGTGTTTTTAGTCAGAGTATTATTTTATACAGAAACAAATATTTGTAATTCAGATAAGAATGAAGTTAGTGTTTTAAAATCTTAAGGAAAACAAATATATTGAAATGTAGCACATGAATTTTAAATTCATTCAGCTTCAATTGCAAATACAATCTTACTTTTATTTAAAGCACACTATACATTTAAAAGATGGGGGTTATATGCCTATTTTGTCATTTTAAAAAAATACAATATTGTTATGCAAAAAGACAAGGACTTAGAGACAAGGACTTGTAGGAAAAATCGCAGCCAGCCAGCCACACACACACACACACACATAAACACAGACAACAGCCCTCCCCTCCCCACACAGACACCCACACCCACACACACACAGAGAGAGAGAGAGAGAGAGAGAGAGAGAGAGAATCGCAGGGGAAATAAATCCATTCAAACTACAATATCTGACTTTCTGTTGCTCAGAGCGAATGACTTTAAATTTGAAAGTTGATCGGCTTGACGAGAACAATATACGTGGTAAGTTTTGTAACTGTAGGTAAATTGAGCAAAGTTATAACACACTTTATGTGTCCTTTTTTAGTCATAAAATTCATTTCCTCGCCACGGCCAGACCGTTCGAGATATCAAAAATCCGTCCGGAATTGAGCATCCTCAATGTCTTGACTTCATGCACACCGAGTTTGGTTGTGATTGGTAAACACATGCATTGTGATTTGATGTATTTCTCCTAGGACAATTATTCAAACAACCCATAATTCATAATTCATAAATAACTTCCATTTGAACTGTCATAAAACTTAGAGCACGAAAGTTGTTTGGCCTGATGTGATCTATAATTGTACCGAGTTTCATATTAATTCATGCAAGTGTGTTTGATTTATGGACAAATGTCCGAATCCCAGTCCAGGGGGCGCTGTCGAGCCGCCCTGCCACGCCCGGTTACCAGCTTCAGCCCGGCCCTGATGGCCATGGGTTCTGACCCGTGTGCAAAGTTTCAAGAGTTTTCGAGGATGTTAAGGCCCCCGAAAATGCCAGAGAAGTCGCACACAGCAAATAAAGGGTTAAAATTAACCTGACAGGCGCCCCTCCTCTCACTCACACAGAGGGACACTGAGAGACTGGCAAAATTCTGAGATTTTCTCTACATTCAAACAAACATATCTGACTTTCTGTGGGTCCTAGCTAAGAAAGTTGTCCGGCTCGAGGAGTACAATATACATACCGATTTTTGTAACTGTAGATAAAACTAACAACCCCACTTTTGTCAAAAGGTGGCGCTACTGAGCCCTCACCACGCCCGTTTCTGAAACTTTGCACATGTCTACTGGCTAATAAATGTGATGTGTCTGTCGAGTTTCATGCAATTTAAAGCATGCTAAGAGTCTCAAAAGCATCCTAAAAGAATGGTAAAGTTTGGTGCGTTGCCACGGCAACAGTTTCAAAGATATCAAGAATCCATTCACAGGTCTTCATCTGCTGTGTATTTGCAGTATACAGATTAAGTTTGAAGCAAATCGAGTAAAAATTAGAGGGTGATTTCAAAACATTTTGAAAATGACACACTTCCTGCTGCCAGTTGGTGGCGCTATAACTTTGACTCACAATAGTCACATCCATGTGATCGTCCTCTTACAGCGAACACACTGCTGAAGTTTCATCAAGATCGGTTGATGTATGCTGAAGTTATGACACACTTTCTGTTTCACGTTTCTCGCCATAGTTTCGTTTCCTCGCCACGGACAAACCGTTCGAGATATCAAAAATCCCCTCGCAAACTTTCATCCTCAATGTCTTGACTTCACGCTGACTGAGTTTCCTCGAACTTGGATCAAAGCTCTAGGAGGAGTATTTAACATTCCATTGCGAGCATTTTACAAACAAACCTCAATAGCCGACTTCCTGTTGGGCTGGGGTAAAAAGTAAGAGTGTGAGGTATAGATGAAACGATGAGAGCAACATGTGTACCGAGTTTCATATTATTACATACAAGCGTGTTTGAGTTATGGACCAAGTGTTCGGACCCCGTTCCAGGGGGCGCTGACGAGCCGCCCTGCCACGCCCAGGTACCAGCTTCAGCCCGGCTCTGATGGCCGCGGGTTCTGACCCGTGTGCAAAGTTTCAAGAGTTTTCGAGCATGTTAAGGGCCCCAAAAGTGCCCGAATAGTCGTTAGAAAAATAAAATAAAAAAAAAAATAAAAAAAAAAAATAATCGGAAGGAAAACAATAGGGCCTTCGCCCTTTCAGGGCTTGGGCCCTAATAAATAATCCCAAGGAAAACAATAGGGCCTTCGCCCCTTCAGGGCTTGGGCCCTAATAAAAAAATAATCGGAAGGAAAACAATAGCCGCGTTTCCACTGCCGGGCCAGGGCCGGGCCGTGCTAGTGCGTGCCAGGGCCAGTCGCGTTTCCACTGTCACTTCCGGGGCTTGATCGGGGCTTCCTCAGGGCCAACGGCCAGGATTTCTGGCCCGTCGAATACCTTGGGCCAGAGGGGGCCAGCTCGGGCTAGAGGCGTGCTCAAGGTAAAAGGCGGAGTTTATCGGTGTTATGGAACGTTATGATCTGAAGCAAGATGCACATGGGTGTCCATGCTTAACCGATTAACTGTTTAAAATTGCATAACATTTTAATTTGAACTGTAGGCCTATGCCAAATGCTGCGCAACATAGGCTATATATAGCTACATATCGACGAATTTTCAGATATTTGTTTGATTTTTTTGCCCTTAAACATTTAAAATATTTGACAAATTAATATGAAAAAATATATATTTTACTGGTTTTCTGAGGCCAAATTAGAACCTGGAAATGATATTTTCCCCGCAGTGCTGAATGAGAAGAGCCGTACAGAAAGGGGATTTATGGGTGATTTATAGGCTATAATAAATGTGTCTGATAATAAAATAATATAAAATAACGAGGCATTAATTGTTTATTAATAAACTATTGTTTTCTAAATGATTTTCGGCTAAAAACATATCTCCATCTCCGGATGCACATTTAGAGAGAAATTAAGCTACATAAACATAGAAGATATTGGCTTTCGATTCGAATTTGTTCGTTTTAAATTGGACATTTAAAGCTTTAATCTACAAAGGATATAACCCCTGTAGACTAAAGCTTTAAATGTCCAATTTAAAACGAACAAATTCGAATGCGGCGGCTGTTTCAGGTCTCGCGCTTCAGTTCACGGAGATCATGAAGCGCGCCTTGATTAATTGTTAAAGCACAACGTTTTCTTGTTATAAATAAATTTATTTGCGAATAATGTATTATTATTTTCTGTATGACCAGAAATTAAAGAGTATTTTAAGTTGTTTCCACTGAAAGAAATGCAATGAAACTGTTCACATGGGCGTCTCGCAGCCATCAGTGCGTGCTCCACACACACTGGATATGCGCTGATATTTGTCAAAAATATTGTGTTTATTTGTGCTCTGTTCCTTTTTTGGATAAAGGCGTCTTCTACATATGCAGCCTAATAAAATGTTACAATAATGATGATGATGGTTATTATTATTATTATTATTATTATTTGCAGACACGGAGTTTTTGTGAAATGGACGTTTTGCTTATTTTCAATTGGCAATTTCAGTTTGAAGGGTGATGGAAATGGGGCTTTAACTGCTCCGTACTTGCTGCGTTTTATTTCTATAAATTAATTTCGTTTCAAATGGGGTCCAATCAGTTATTAAAGGTGTTAAAAATTTACTCTGTATCTCGAGGTTGCGGCGCGCACACTATGCACCGAGTATTAACCGATGGGCTTCGGTTAACGATTAATGAATAACTTGAAAACGTGCCCGCAGCCCTACTTGTTATATCGCGCAAAAAATCGCTGCTTGAAATGGAGAATCGCCTGTACTGGTCTCGGGACACTATTGCAGCCACTACGGCAGTTGAGTTAATATACATGCTATCTTCCTAATTTAAAAAAAATAAATTAATTCATAATACCCGCTGAAATGGGTTGGGTTTATGACGTTTGATCCTGAAAGGCGTGTTAGGGGTGGGGTCTGGGGCAGCGCTGTGGGGCTACTGGCCCGGCAGTGGAAACGCAAGCCCGGTGCTTGAGGCCCGAGGCCACTAGCTCGGCCTGGCTCGCTGTTAGCTCTGGCCCAGCCCTAGCCCGGCAGTGGAAACGCGGCTATTAGGGCCTTCGCCCTTTCAGGGCTTGGGCCCTAACTAAAGAAGAATAATAATCCCAAGGAAAACAATAGGGCCTTCGCCCTTTCAGGGCTTGGGCCCTAATAATAATTGTTAGGAAAACAATAGGGCCTTCGCCCTTTCAGGGCTTGGGCCCTAATAATAATCGTTAGGAAAACAATAGGGCCTTCGCCCTTTCAGGGCTTGGGCCCTAATAATAATAGACGAGCATTGCGTAAGCTAGCTTACGCTACGGGAAAGATTCATCTTACATCAGTCAAGTTGTCATAGTTTTTGTCAAACAAGTTGTGAATTTGTTGTAACATTAAAACAGGAGATCATGACTTACTCCGTGCTCCAAGTGATGTTCGGAGCTCCAGTGATTAGTTTCATCTGTGGGACGGGTGAAGAAACTTTCGGAAGATGTTGTAACAGAATCATATGAACAATTCCAGGATATGCTTTTTTTCATTGGTTGTTGCGTTAAATTTTACCCAGATACAATAGTGCCCTTTTCTGATTGGCTATTAAGTAGCACTTCTCTTTTTTTGATTGGCTGATGCGTAGCAGGGTCGACTGCTGAACTCCAGGCGAGACGCGCTTGATTCTCACGTGAGAGCAGCGCGGCCAGAGAAATTGCGTATATTAAATATATTATTAATAGTTTTTTCCGCATGAGAAATACAATGTGTGACGGGAGTGTGAGACAAAAGACTGAAACGAGTGACTGTCATGCTCAATGCGTGACACACTATAAAAAAAATATTTCACACTGACTCCACATTTAGGGGGGCCACAAGGGGGTCCAAGCTTGTTGTCGCAGGGGCACTGGCCCCCCCAGGCCCCCGCCTAGAACCGCCACTGCTCACACACACACACACACACACTTTCTCTCTCTCTCAAGAAGCAAAAACATAACTGCTAAAGGTTGTATCAGCGATGGCGGGGTAACACCACTTAACATCACGAGTGATATTCCCTTAGGCCACGCCCCCTTGTCTCCCCAAAGTATTATAAGCAATCATGCGCATCCCGTGTGCAAAATGATGCACTTGAAGCAACACCAAGTCACAGCACGCAACGCTTCACATTGAAAAGAACATAGCGAAGGGATGGTATCTATAATCTATGCTTAGTAGGGCTGCACGATTTGGGAAAATGTCATATTGCCATTATTGAGCCAATATTGCAATTGCGATTTGCGACTCCGATATAATAAAATGGTTTCATGAGTCCAACTTGCTTGGTTCTAAAGTAAAATGCACACACAGATTAATGTTTATTTCTCAACTCAAACTAAAAACAACAACAACAATAAATGATTGATAACACCTATAATGATCAATAAACCATCAACCAAACCAACATTACAGTGATTCCATCAATTGAAAGCCATCAACTTTTAAAAAAATTATTAGGCTTAAAAAAAATATATAACAGCTTTTAAATTAAGTGAACTTCAAACAATCCCCGCATAAACCCATAATAAAAAACATATTTACCTGTGCCCTTCCTGTCTTAACAGGTACAGAAATTGAATAAAGTTATCAAACAGTCTGCACTGCCTGAATCATAAATTATATATATAATAATCCTTATTAAAGCTACAAAAGTTCTTTACTCAAGATCAGTGAGTAATTTTCTAATTTCCCTTTGTTCTTTTAACTTTACTGAAAGAACGCTTTATTCGCTGCTGGCCCTTTAAGAGCACCCGTTGCCGAGACGCGGATCTCACGCGCCTCATAGCACAACTCTTTTTATCCATAGACTTTTCTTATGTTATGAAGATACTAGACAAAACCACATTTTGGCATAATTGTGTGTGCTATTGTTCGTTCAAGCTCGAAAGAGAACTGTTTATTCTGGGCTGGCACACGGTCAGTGCATGCGCATTATGCGTATCATCTAATCTAGGGCACTCACAGGCAGCTTTTCACTTCTTGTCGTGCAAAATGCGAAAAGGCATTTGAACCAATAAGAGGGGGATCTTGTAACACTAGTCAAAGGATGACAAAAAAGAAGAGATGCTGCGCTAATAGCCCTACTTTGTTTATTTCATATAAAATCGCGGCATTTTGCGTTATATAATTGCATAGGTTTGAGATCGCTATTACGACTGCGATATAATTAATCGTGCAGCACTAATGCTTAGTGTATTCTAAAGGGCAATAAACTCCACTCCAGCAAGATAGTCATTTTATGCAAATCATAGACCTTTATGCCTTATCTACAAATAAAGTATAATATTGGGAACATTGATCTTGAAGAGAGTGTCGTCGTGTTACTGTCGCAACCGAACGCGACGCGCTAATGCTGATGCATGGAGAATGACTGAGGCGAGATGACTTTCCGTTAACTTTAACTTAGAGACTAAAATATTAATTTTACCACACATTAAGCTATTGAATGACTTTAGAAGTCTTGGAATATAGTGTGAAAACTTGATTGTGCTTTACAGTTTTTTATGCCTTTAGTGGGGCTTAACAAAATAACACAATATGCAGAATGTCGGACGTCACTTATAGGCTAAACTGTTTTTATAGATAAAACTATTTTACATTCGGCAGTCATGAAAACAAATCTCAGATAACGGTTGACTAGGTAACAATGTGTAATTTTGCGCCGGAGTTCTCCTTTAACTTACATTAGCTAGCTAACTACGAACGAGCTAACCAGATAACATTAACAAATTGACAAGCACTTACTGGGCAGAATGGTGGCTCTTCAAATGACGGACGAAATTGGAGGTTGTCATCTGACTGTCCGCGATCTTAACGTTGCATGTCTTGCAAAGCGCTGTTCTTTTGCCATCTTGTTGTAAGAAATTCTTGAATCCGAAAAGCGACGACCTCGTATCCCTCCGGCTGACATGTTGATGTGATCTGATGTAAGTGGGCGTGGTGTGCGCGTAAGGTATGAGAGGGCATGACTGATGATCTCTGATCCAGTCATGACAGCGCTATTCTCAGCCTGCGCTCCAGCTGGATCAACTTTATTTTTTTTACATAATTTATATATTTTATATTCAAACTGAAAACATGATGTGATTAACACTCAAGTCATATTATTACATGCAAGTGTGTTTGATTTATGGACCAAATTTCAGATCAAGTTTATGGACCAAGTTAATTTAATTAATAAACTAATTATATAAAACTATTAATGCACTACAATTAAACTGGTTATATGCCTTTACTTATAAAAAAATAAAAAACTTATTTAAAAATACCAGGCTTAAGGCATTTATTTTTTATGCAGGCCATACACACAGGAGTGAAATGGTTAAGACCCCTCCCCTACAAACACACACACATACACAGACAGGCAAAGAGAGATGTAGGCTCAGATTGAGCAAGACCACATTCAAACAAACATATCTGACTTTCTGTGGGTCCTAGCTAATGAGTGTCAATTAGAAAGTTGTCCGGCTCGAGGAGTACAATATACATACCGATTTTTGTAACTGTAGATAAAACTAACAACCCCACTTTTGTCAAAAGGTGGCGCTACTGAGCCCTCACCACGCCCGTTTCTGAAACTTTGCACGTGTCTACTGGCTAATAAATGTGATGTGTCTGTCGAGTTTCATGCAATTTCAAGCATGCTAAGGGTCTCAAAAGCATCCTAAAAGAATGGTAACGTTTGATGCGTCGCCACGGCAACAGTTTCAAAGATATCAAGAATCCATTCACAGGTCTACATCTGCCGTATGTTTACATTATACAGATGACGTTTGAAGCAAATCGGGTAAAAATAAAAGGGTGATATCAAAGCATTTTGAAAGTGACACACTTCCTGCTGCCAGTTGGTGGCGCTATAACTTTGACTCACAATAGTCACATCCATGTGATCGTCCTCTTACAGCGAACACACTGCTGAAGTTTCATCAAATCAGTCAGTTAATGTATGCTGAAGTTATAACACACTTCCTGTTTCACGTTTCTCGCCATGATTTCGTTTCCTCGCCACGGCCAAACCGTTCGAGATATCAAAAATCCCCTCGCAAACTTTCATCCTCAATGTCTTGACTTCATGCTGACCGAGTTTTGTCGAATTTGGATCAAAGCTCTAGGAGGAGTATTTAACATTCCATTGCGAGCGTTTTACAAACAAACCTCAATAGCCGACTTCCTGTTGGGCTGGGGTAAAAAGTAAAAGCGCGAGGTATAGATGAAACTATGAGATCAACATGTGCACCGAGTTTCATATTATTACATACAAACGTGTTTGAGTTATGGACCAAGTGTTCGGACCCCGTTCCAGGGGGCGCTGACGAGCCGCCCTGCCACGCCCGGGTACCAGCTTCAGCCGGCTCTGATGGCCGCGGGTTCTGACCCATGTGCAAAGTTTCAAGAGTTTTCGAGCACGTTAAGGGCCCCAAAAATGCCCAAAAGGTTACAAAATAATAATAATATAGCTGCGAGCAGCGATTGCGGGCCCAAGCCGGTGGCACCGCAACCCCGATGCCTTTAGTTACCCAAAGGCACCGGGATGGTGGTACCGCCGCTTTGGCCCTTTATCGCTGCTCACAGCTATATTTATATTTAATATAAAGCCGGTGGCACCGCCACCTTGGTGCCTTTAGGGTTATTCTGTACGACGTGTAAAAACGTAACCCCCGCTTTGACTATCAAAAAGAAGTGTATTGTAGAGCTTGCATCAATGCGGACTCGATGCGCTGTGCGCTGTAACTCCATGTGGCTTTAAGCGCATCATTCTCCACTCGGGATGCGCATAAGCGTTTTGTGCCACACTGTACTGAGCCTTTCATATCATAATGCAGTGACGCAATGACAGATTATTAATTGCCTTTCTTGTTCTGTTCCATCTATTATATGTTGATAATAGATAGGACAGAGCACTAAAAACCTCAAACAAAGCACTAAAAACTTAAGCTGTTTGCTGTGTAGTCTGAGAATGAGCTGTTTGATTTGCACCCTCTTCCTCTTCACTGTCCTCCATAAAAACCAGCTATCCAGGTCCATGTTGTTCTAGAAAGTTTGTATGTTGCTGCCTCAATTAACATCTCTGCTATACATTTAAAACATGGCTATATCTAAAATAATTTATCTTTTTGATTTTTGTTATCTTGTTTTTCATGAATATTTTACAACAATACAAAGAGCAATGTGTATTTTCCATTAATATAGTTTGTAATGGCTTTTTTGTCATAGATTATAATCATATATTTTTTGGATTTGTTATTTATCTTTATAATGAAGTTGTCTGTATTAAGTAGATTGTGTTTAACACACACAAGAGTGATTTATTAGTTCAACACATAGTTATAGAAATTCTACTTTATCTAAAAAAAACCTGCACTTTATACACACACACACACACACACACACACACACACACACACACACACGCACACACACACACACACACACACACACACACACACACAACACATACATGTAAATAAAAATACAAAAAAAAAACATCAAATGTGTTTTTAGTCAGAGTATTATTTTATACAGAAACAAATATTTGTAATTCAGATAAGAATGAAGTTAGTGTTTTAAAATCTTAAGGAAAACAAATATATTGAAATATAGCACATGAATTTTAAATTCATTCAACTTCAATTACAAATACAATCTTACTTTTATTTAAAGCAAACTATACATTTAAAAGATGGGGGTTATATGCCTATTTTGTCATTTAAAAATATTGTTATGCAAAATTGTTATGCAAAAAGACAAGGACTTAGAGACAAGGACTTGTAGGAAAAATCGCAGCCAGCCACACACACACACATAAACACAGACAACAGCCCTCCCCTCCCCACACAG
>NW_024121657.1:0-20859 GCF_016745375.1 Pimephales promelas
ACATTTCACAGTTGTGTAATTTGCCTTTTCTTGGTTTTTGTTTCAGTTGATCAACATCATAAGGAGCAAATTGACAAGCTCACTCTGGAGATGTCGGTAAGATGTCGTTTTCTACCTTTTGTTCTGGAAACTTTTGGATGATAATCCTGGTTTGCATTGTTATCTCTTATTCTTGAAGAATGATGGGACGGTGTCTTGCATGTTGATGCTTATGTTGTTGAATAGTGTAATCAAAGCAGGCTTGTTAAGGATGCACACCATAACCGCTGTCTTTCGTCCTCTTTCAGGCCCTGGAAAAGAAGTTGCAGAGGGAGAGGGGGATCACACAGGAACTCCGCAAACAGCTCTTGGAACGCGAGGAGGAACTTGAAACGCTCTCCACTACTCTTCAGCAGGTACGACACTCTAAACCACTCACAAAGGGACTCTTAAAGTGCTGCTAAGACTTTTTCATCCTAAACAATACAGATGAGCCCTGTGGCGAAATTTAGAAGCTTGATTGAAGGCTCATTTTTGTGTCATTAAATTCTCCGCCCTGCTTTTCGTGGCAGTCGAGTCATGAATAACCCAACTGGCCCTCAGCGCGCTATTAGAATTCAGGACGTCATTTTTCACTGCGCCGTCTCAAGGTGAGGGAGAACAGCAAGTTTCACTGAGCCGCAGTCATGCGTGATCCACAGAGACAACAGCAGAGCCGAGCACATCATACAAAGAGGGTTCGTTCTAAAATCCGTTCTGCTCGTGTTTCATGAATGAGAGCCCATGTGTGTAAAAGTGCATCCTCTCTGAAGTCCATATTCCTTTTTTTAATAGTCCTAATCAGGGTCATTATTATAACTGAAACTAAAACCATAAAAAACTTTTCAGGTAGTTTCCCATTTTCATTCATTATAACTTGATGTGCTAAAAAAATGTAATGCTAAAACTGAAATAAAAATTAACTATATAGCCATATAAAAAAATAAAATAACAAAACCACTAAACCTTTACCTAAGATTAAAATTAAATGAAAAATATGACCATAAAATCTAATTCAAAATATGAATAAAAACTGTAATGGTATCTTCGTGGTACTAAAATAACACCGGTCCTAATGCGCAATGCACAGAACATCTCTCTTCAGGTTAGACGAGTTCCCTCCTGATGAGCAGATTTTATCCCACCATCCCAGTAGCTCACAGCATCATTTCTCCTCCACTCTTGCTATTGTCCCGCTGTGTAAATGCCAGAAATTCCACCTCTCACTGTTCGATGATTTGGCTAGTTTGCCCAAACAGTTGCTTGTGATTTCGTTCTTGTGCTCTGAGAAATAAGAACGCGTTCCGCTGGTAATCTGTATCAGGACTCTGCTTCGGATAAGCTTAATCATCAACGTTACGGTCCAAAACTCTGAAAAGTTCTTCCCACACTACAGAGGACGAGCCTAAAACGCTGAAATAACACTTCTTTGTGTCTGTAATAGCATTTGAAGGTGAAAATAGCAATTCTCTCAAAGCTCCACTGGCGATTGTGACGAGCCAGGGCTTCGTTGTACAGTCTCTTTAAAAGCTCTGTCCTGATTCCCCCTGCTGTGTGACACAGGGAGGAGTGTGTAAAGCCTGTGTGTTTTTATCTCCACAGAATGGAAGGCGGGCGGGCGAGGAGACCCCCGGGCCGTGTCTGAAAGAGGCCGGGCCCCTGTTGAAGGAGATGTCCCTGTGTCTGCTGGATCTTAAGGGCCTGTGCAGTGTCCTTACACAGAGAGCTCAAGGCAAAGAGCCCAATCTGGCCCTGCTCCTCGGCATCAAATGTAAATACTTAATCAGAATCTCTTACAGTACTCTTTAATATTTTGTATTTATTTGCATTATTAGTAATCCAGCATAAGCCTGTTTGACTTTAAATGAGATATTGAGGAATTACAGTTATGTTCACTTTTAGCATTTGTAATTTGAATTTAATGTTATTTCTTGCTTTTTAAAAATCAATTTAAAATAGAACACAAATCAATGGTTTTGAATGCTAAAAGTGCATCACAACATTATATTGCACAGCATGAAAAGATTCGCTAAAGAGCATTTAAATTATTAAATTAAATTATTATATTAAATTATTAGTGTTTTAAAGTTTGGGGTCCGTTTTGTTTTTTTATTTTTTTAAGATTTTTTTTATTTTATTTTTTTTTACTTTTATTCAGCAAAAATGCATTAACTTGATTAGAACGGACAGTAAAGACATGGGTTACCAAAGTAAATGTACTTTCTATTCATCAAAGAACTTTCTATTCATCAAAATTTCGACCCAAAAAAAAAAAACGACAGAGGTACCCCTGTCGTTTTTTTTTTTTTTTTCGGTGCGAAAAAATAAGTTTCCCCAATCTTCTCAAAACTCTGGATTCTGATAGAGGGCTGTGAGACTTAGACCTGAGTGCAAAAATTGAGTCTCTAGGCCCTTCCAGAGCTGAGATATTGAGATCCCACGTAGCATTTATGCCATTATAAATATCTCAATATCTCATCTCTGGAAGGGTCTAGAGCCTCCATTTTACATAACAATACATTACGCATACAATAACGAACGCCATAGAAGAAGTCATCTTAAAGGCATATCAACATGTCATGAACACTACTGAACACTAGGTGGCCATTACAGAGTACCATCTTTTGGACATTCATCATACCGCATTGGTTTTCATTTCTTGTCCTCAAAACAGGGCACTAATCAGTTTATTTTTAAGTGTTTGTAGTATTATTTTATACGGAAATCAGTTATTTATAATTATTAGTTTAATTAACAAACTAATTATATGAAACTATTATCAGTACACTACAAATAAACTGGTTCTATGCCTTTATTAGTAAATTAAATCTAAGCCTTTATTAATATACTTTATTATTTTTAAGACATTTATAAAAATGCGTTCTATATTTCTTTTCACTCCACTGTACTCCACCACAGGCGACTGCACGTACAGAATTGACACTTAGTAATTGTCATTTCACCATATTTTTGAACAGACAGTGTGTTTACTTAAAAAATCCTAATGTTTTTCAATCAACGAAATGTTTCATTTGACTCATTTAGCTTCTGTAAAAAGTTAAACATGATGTGACGTCTCATTTAAAATAATAAAGCACCCACATAAAAAGAGTCTCAGCCAATAGAATGAATACACCCGACTGTTTTTTTTTTCCAGCGATGGGCT
The DNA here is from genome assembly GCF_016745375.1 of Pimephales promelas. Next base: position 3,185 of record NW_024121657.1, read on the forward strand.
GCTCGGCGGAGGAAAGTGAGAAGCCGCTGATGGAGGACGGTTTGCGGGCCAAGCTGGTGGAGGTGTGCCAGCTGAGGAAAGACATTGACGAGCTGCGGACGGTCATCTCGGACCGGTACGCACAGGACATGGGTGAAAACTGTGTGACGCAATGACACCCGACTCCAGAGAGCTTGTAAAGGGAGAAAAAAAGTCATCCTGATGAAACAAACAAGGTCTTTCTGACTGCTTAAGGTTGGACCAAGCTGTGAATCCAGTTACAGGACGATCGTTATTATTTTTGTTTTCTTGTGGACGTTGAATCTTCAAGGAATGTGTTTTTAATCTATTTATTGAGACTGTTGGAGGCCTTGCTGGTCCTGTCAGTCGTCATTGAGGGGAAGTAGAGCAAGTGGTGTCCTAAAGTGCCTTGTGTTCCTGTTTCTGTCCCTCCAAACTTCATGAAGCCACAGTCATTTTTTACCCAAAGAAGCTGGTCCATCCTCTTCCCTACAGCTACAGGTCGCAGGTCGACATTCAGGATCCTCTGCATCTCATCCGAAGTACTCCATGAAAACTAGTGTAAATGTTTTGTTTAAATATAAAAGACAGCAAAAGAATCCAGGTTAATCTATTCAGGACACTGTTTAACTTTTTAATTAGCATAAAATATGAGCTGCTTTTTTAGCGCTGCAGCACAGTTCAGTTCAGAACAAGTTGCACACGTTGAGTTCCTAAGTCAGACAGGAAACGGAATTTTTCTGCAGATGACACACTTCCTGTGACCTCCTGACTGTTTATATACTCCAGATAATACATATAGTCCTTGTTATAATTAGGAATATGGATGAAATCAATGCAAAACCTTGTTCACTCAGGTATTTTTTAGAGTTTCCTTTCATTCGTTGTGGTTCTGAGATTGAACTCTTTTAAGTTCATTTTGACCCCAAGCTGTTTGTTTTTTTTATATATATTTGATAATGTTAAGTCCAGAGATGTGGTCATGTCAACCTCTGCACATGTATTTGCATCAATGTGATGAATGGTTGAAATATTTTCAGTACAAAAATGTCAATTTACTGCTCATGTATTGTGACTGATCTCATATTTAAATGTATATTAAGCATGTTTAGAATTTCAAATGGAGGTTTATGTCATAATGTGCTCATGATATCTTGTGCATGTGCATAGCGTTAGAATTAGGTTTCTTTTATGTAAAGGCATTGATTAGCTAAATATTACAAGTTAACTGTGCTATGCAATGTCACATTAACCAGCAGTTATTCCACATTTCTGCAGATATTTAATATTGTTCTGTGCCTTTTAGAATCTATGCAGCTGAACGACAGTAAGCGAAGGGTATTTTCCGTAACTGGCAGAGACAGTTTTTCTTTTCTGAGAACTTTATTTCATAAAGGTGCAGGTGAGCTAAGCCATATTCAAAAGCAAATGCATATTTATTCTCAGGCAAAGATGGAGAATGTTTGTGGTGCTCTTCATTGTGTATTACAGGACAGTGTGATATCTGATAGCATGCTGAATTGTGTGTATATATGAAAGCAATGCGCATTGATTGACATGACCAACTCACTGTGCCTGAAAGCCACTGGTTGGCTCTGGTTAACTGGTTAACTTCACATCAGTCTTTTAAATCTTAAGTTTCATTTTCCAGCTAGATTTTACAAAAGCCAAAGGTCTATTTATGTATTTTTTTTCCCTCAAAAGTATTAACTATTTTTGCATTTTGTAAAATGCTTTTCATTTGTACAAATGTTAAATAAAGTATTTTTCTACATTGGTTGTTTTGTTAGTTTTTTTGGAGAGTTTTGAGAGTACTTCTCAAAACTCTGGATTCTGATAGAGGGCCTTGAGACTTAGACCTGAGTGCAAAAATGGAGGCTCTAGACCCTTCCAGAGCTGAGATATTGAGATCCCATGTAGCATTTATGCCATTATAAAAATATCAAGATCTCAGCTCTGGAAGGGTCTAGAGCCTCAATTTTTGCACTCAGGTCTAAGTCTCATGGCCCTCTATCAGAATCCAGAGTTCAAACACTGTCGTTTTTTTTTTTTTTTTTTCGGTGCGAAAAAATAAGTTTCTCCAATCTTCTCAAAACTCTGGATTCTGATAGAGGGCCATGAGACTTAGACCTGAGTGCAAAAATGGAGGCTCTAGACCCTTCCAGAGCTGAGATATTGAGATCCCACGTAGCATTTATGCCATTATAAATATCTCAATTCTGATATCTCAATATCTCAGCTCTGGAAGGATCTAGGGCCTCCATTTTTGCACTCAGGTCTAAGTCTCTTGGCCCTCTATCGGACTCCAGAGTTTCAAGAAGATCAGAGAAACTCAAAATTTCGACCCCCCCCCCCCCCCCAAAAAAACGACAGTAGTACCCCTGTCGTTTTTTTTTTTTTTTTGGTGCGAAAAAATAAATTTCCCCAATCTTCTCAAAACTCTGGATTCTGATAGAGGGCCATGAGACTTAAACCTGAGTGCAAAAATGGAGGCTCTAGACCCTTCCAGAGCTGAGACATTGAGATCCCACGTAGCATTTATGCCATTATAAATATCTCAATATCTCAGCTCTGGAAGGGTCTAGAGCCTCAATTTTTGCACTCAGGTCTAAGTCTCATGGCCCTCTATCGGAATCCAGAGTTTCAAGAAGATCAGAAAAAACTCAAAATTTCGACCCCCCCAAAAAAAACCGACAGTGGTACCCCTGTCGTTTTTTTTTTTTTTTTCGGTGCGAAAAAATAAGCTTCTCCAATCTTCTCCAAGCCTCCATTTTTGCACTTAGGTCTAAGTCTCATGGCCCTCTATCAGAATCCAGAGTTTTGAGAAGATTGGAGAAACTTATTTTTTCGCACCGAAAAAAAAAAAAACGACAGGAGTACCACTGTCGTTTTTTTGGTGGGGGGGTCAAAATTTTGAGTTTCTCTCATCTTCTTGAAACTCTGGATTCTGATAGAGGGCCATGAGACTTAAACCTGAGTGCAAAAATTGAGGCTCTAGACCATTCCGGAGCTGAGATCTTAAGATTTTTATAATGGCATAAATGCTACGTGGGATCTCAATGTCTCAGCTCCATTTTTTTCAGAGCCTCCATTTTTGCACTCAGGTTTAAGTCTCATGGCCCTCTATCAGAATCCAGAGTTTTGAGAAGATTGGAGAAACTTCATTTTTCGCCTGAAAAAAAAAACGCAAGGGGTACCACTGTCGTTTTTTTGGGGGGTCAAATTTTTGAGTTTTGATATCTCAGCTCTGGACGGGTCTAGAGCCTCCATTTTGCACTCAGGTTTAAGTCTCATGGCCCTCTATCAGAATCCAGAGTTTTGAGAAGATTGGAGAAACTTCATTTTTCGCCCGAAAACGAAAAAAAACGAAAGGGGTAACACTGTCGTTTTTTTTTTCGGGTCGAAATTTTGAAATTCGATATCTCAGCTCTGGAAGGGTCTAGAGCCTCCATTTTTGCACTCAGGTCAAAGTCTCACAGCCCTCTATCATAATCCAGAGTTTTGAGAAGATTGGAGAAACTTAATTTTTTGCCCGAAAATGAAAAAAAACAAAGGGGGTAACACTGTCCTTTTTTTTTCGGGTCGAAATTTTGAAATTCAATATCTCAGCTCTGGAAGGGTCTAGAGCCTCCATTTTTGCACTCAGGTCAAAGTCTCACAGCCCTCTATCATAATCCAGAGTTTTGAGAAGATTGGAGAAACTTAATTTTTCGCCCAAAAACGAAAAAAAACAAAAGGGGTAACACTGTCGTTTTTTTTTCGGGTCGAAATTTTGAAATTCGATATCTCAGCTCTGGAAGGGTCTAGAGCCTCCATTTTTGCACTCAGGTCAAAGTCTCACAGCCCTCTATCATAATCCAGAGTTTTGAGAAGATTGGAGAAACTTAATTTTTCGCCCGAAAATGAAAAAAAAACAAAAGGGGTAACACTGTCGTTTTTTTTCGGGTCGAAATTTTGAAATTCGATATCTCAGCTCTGGAAGGGTCTAGAGCCTCCATTTTTGCACTCAGGTCAAAGTCTCACAGCCCTCTATCATAATCCAGAGTTTTGAGAAGATTGGAGAAACTTAATTTTTCGCCCAAAAACAAAAAAAACAAAAGGGGTAACACTGTCGTTTTTTTTTCGGGTCGAAATTTTGAATTCGATATCTCAGCTCTGGAAGGGTCTAGAGCCTCCATTTTTGCACTCAGGTCAAAGTCTCACAGCCCTCTATCATAATCCAGAGTTTTGAGAAGATTGGAGAAACTTAATTTTTCGCCCAAAACGAAAAAAAACAAAAGGGGTAACACTGTCGTTTTTTTTTCGGGTCGAAATTTTGAAATTCGATATCTCAGCTCTGGAAGGGTCTAGAGCCTCCATTTTTGCACTCAGGTCAAAGTCTCACAGCCCTCTATCATAATCCAGAGTTTTGAGAAGATTGGAGAAACTTAATTTTTCGCCCAAAAACGAAAAAAAACAAAGGGGTAACACTGTCGTTTTTTTTTCGGGTCGAAATTTTGAATTTCGATATCTCAGCTCTGGAAGGGTCTAGAGCCTCCATTTTTGCACTCAGGTCAAAGTCTCACAGCCCTCTATCATAATCCAGAGTTTTGAGAAGATTGGAGAAACTTAATTTTTCGCCCAAAAACGAAAAAAAAAAAAAGGGGTAACACTGTCGTTTTTTTTTCGGGTCGAAATTTTGAATTTCGATATCTCAGCTCTGGAAGGGTCTAGAGCCTCCATTTTTGCACTCAGGTCAAAGTCTCACAGCCCTCTATCATAATCCAGAGTTTTGAGAAGATTGGAGAAACTTAATTTTTCGCCCAAAAACGAAAAAAAACGAAAGGGGTAACACTGTCGTTTTTTTTTCGGGTCGAAATTTTGAATTTCGATATCTCAGCTCTGGAAGGGTCTAGAGCCTCCATTTTTGCACTCAGGTCAAAGTCTCACAGCCCTCTATCATAATCCAGAGTTTTGAGAAGATTGGAGAAACTTAATTTTTCGCCCAAAAACGAAAAAAAACGAAAGGGGTAACACTGTCGTTTTTTTTTCGGGTCGAAATTTTGAATTTCGATATCTCAGCTCTGGAAGGGTCTAGAGCCTCCATTTTTGCACTCAGGTCAAAGTCTCACAGCCCTCTATCATAATCCAGAGTTTTGAGAAGATTGGAGAAACTTAATTTTTCGCCCAAAAATGAAAAAAAACGAAAGGGGTAACACTGTCGTTTTTTTTTCGGGTCGAAATTTTGAATTTCGATATCTCAGCTCTGGAAGGGTCTAGAGCCTCCATTTTTGCACTCAGGTCAAAGTCTCACAGCCCTCTATCATAATCCAGAGTTTTGAGAAGATTGGAGAAACTTAATTTTTCGCCCAAAAACGAAAAAAAACGAAAGGGGTAACACTGTCGTTTTTTTTTCGGGTCGAAATTTTGAATTTCGATATCTCAGCTCTGGAAGGGTCTAGAGCCTCCATTTTTGCACTCAGGTCAAAGTCTCACAGCCCTCTATCATAATCCAGAGTTTTGAGAAGATTGGAGAAACTTAATTTTTCGCCCAAAAACGAAAAAAAACGAAAGGGGTAACACTGTCGTTTTTTTTTCGGGTCGAAATTTTGAATTTCGATATCTCAGCTCTGGAAGGGTCTAGAGCCTCCATTTTTGCACTCAGGTCAAAGTCTCACAGCCCTCTATCATAATCCAGAGTTTTGAGAAGATTGGAGAAACTTAATTTTTCGCCCAAAAACGAAAAAAAACGAAAGGGGTAACACTGTCGTTTTTTTTTCGGGTCGAAATTTTGAATTTCGATATCTCAGCTCTGGAAGGGTCTAGAGCCTCCATTTTTGCACTCAGGTCAAAGTCTCACAGCCCTCTATCATAATCCAGAGTTTTGAGAAGATTGGAGAAACTTAATTTTTCGCCCCAAAATGAAAAAAAAAAAAAGGGGTAACACTGTCGTTTTTTTTTCGGGTCGAAATTTTGAATTTCGATATCTCAGCTCTGGAAGGGTCTAGAGCCTCCATTTTTGCACTCAGGTCAAAGTCTCACAGCCCTCTATCATAATCCAGAGTTTTGAGAAGATTGGAGAAACTTAATTTTTCGCCCAAAAACGAAAAAAAACGAAAGGGGTAACACTGTCGTTTTTTTTTCGGGTCGAAATTTTGAATTTCGATATCTCAGCTCTGGAAGGGTCTAGAGCCTCCATTTTTGCACTCAGGTCAAAGTCTCACAGCCCTCTATCATAATCCAGAGTTTTGAGAAGATTGGAGAAACTTAATTTTTCGCCCAAAAACGAAAAAAAACGAAAGGGGTAACACTGTCGTTTTTTTTTCGGGTCGAAATTTTGAATTTCGATATCTCAGCTCTGGAAGGGTCTAGAGCCTCCATTTTTGCACTCAGGTCAAAGTCTCACAGCCCTCTATCATAATCCAGAGTTTTGAGAAGATTGGAGAAACTTAATTTTTCGCCCAAAAACGAAAAAAAACGAAAGGGGTAACACTGTCGTTTTTTTTTCGGGTCGAAATTTTGAATTTCGATATCTCAGCTCTGGAAGGGTCTAGAGCCTCCATTTTTGCACTCAGGTCAAAGTCTCACAGCCCTCTATCATAATCCAGAGTTTTGAGAAGATTGGAGAAACTTAATTTTTCGCCCAAAAATGAAAAAAAACGAAAGGGGTAACACTGTCGTTTTTTTTTCGGGTCGAAATTTTGAATTTCGATATCTCAGCTCTGGAAGGGTCTAGAGCCTCCATTTTTGCACTCAGGTCAAAGTCTCACAGCCCTCTATCATAATCCAGAGTTTTGAGAAGATTGGAGAAACTTAATTTTTCGCCCAAAAACGAAAAAAAACGAAAGGGGTAACACTGTCGTTTTTTTTTCGGGTCGAAATTTTGAATTTCGATATCTCAGCTCTGGAAGGGTCTAGAGCCTCCATTTTTGCACTCAGGTCAAAGTCTCACAGCCCTCTATCATAATCCAGAGTTTTGAGAAGATTGGAGAAACTTAATTTTTCGCCCAAAAACGAAAAAAAACGAAAGGGGTAACACTGTCGTTTTTTTTTCGGGTCGAAATTTTGAATTTCGATATCTCAGCTCTGGAAGGGTCTAGAGCCTCCATTTTTGCACTCAGGTCAAAGTCTCACAGCCCTCTATCATAATCCAGAGTTTTGAGAAGATTGGAGAAACTTAATTTTTCGCCCAAAAACGAAAAAAAAAAAGGGGTAACACTGTCGTTTTTTTTTCGGGTCGAAATTTTGAATTTCGATATCTCAGCTCTGGAAGGGTCTAGAGCCTCCATTTTTGCACTCAGGTCAAAGTCTCACAGCCCTCTATCATAATCCAGAGTTTTGAGAAGATTGGAGAAACTTAATTTTTCGCCCAAAAACGAAAAAAAACGAAAGGGGTAACACTGTCGTTTTTTTTTCGGGTCGAAATTTTGAATTTCGATATCTCAGCTCTGGAAGGGTCTAGAGCCTCCATTTTTGCACTCAGGTCAAAGTCTCACAGCCCTCTATCATAATCCAGAGTTTTGAGAAGATTGGAGAAACTTAATTTTTCGCCCAAAAACGAAAAAAAAAAAGGGGTAACACTGTCGTTTTTTTTTCGGGTCGAAATTTTGAATTTCGATATCTCAGCTCTGGAAGGGTCTAGAGCCTCCATTTTTGCACTCAGGTCAAAGTCTCACAGCCCTCTATCATAATCCAGAGTTTTGAGAAGATTGGAGAAACTTAATTTTTCGCCCAAAAACGAAAAAAACGAAAGGGGTAACACTGTCGTTTTTTTTTCGGGTCGAAATTTTGAATTTCGATATCTCAGCTCTGGAAGGGTCTAGAGCCTCCATTTTTGCACTCAGGTCAAAGTCTCACAGCCCTCTATCATAATCCAGAGTTTTGAGAAGATTGGAGAAACTTAATTTTTCGCCCAAAAACGAAAAAAAACGAAAGGGGTAACACTGTCGTTTTTTTTTCGGGTCGAAATTTTGAATTTCGATATCTCAGCTCTGGAAGGGTCTAGAGCCTCCATTTTTGCACTCAGGTCAAAGTCTCACAGCCCTCTATCATAATCCAGAGTTTTGAGAAGATTGGAGAAACTTAATTTTTCGCCCAAAAACGAAAAAAAACGAAAGGGGTAACACTGTCGTTTTTTTTTCGGGTCGAAATTTTGAATTTCGATATCTCAGCTCTGGAAGGGTCTAGAGCCTCCATTTTTGCACTCAGGTCAAAGTCTCACAGCCCTCTATCATAATCCAGAGTTTTGAGAAGATTGGAGAAACTTAATTTTTCGCCCAAAAACGAAAAAAAACGAAAGGGGTAACACTGTCGTTTTTTTTTCGGGTCGAAATTTTGAATTTCGATATCTCAGCTCTGGAAGGGTCTAGAGCCTCCATTTTTGCACTCAGGTCAAAGTCTCACAGCCCTCTATCATAATCCAGAGTTTTGAGAAGATTGGAGAAACTTAATTTTTCGCCCAAAAACGAAAAAAAACGAAAGGGGTAACACTGTCGTTTTTTTTTCGGGTCGAAATTTTGAATTTCGATATCTCAGCTCTGGAAGGGTCTAGAGCCTCCATTTTTGCACTCAGGTCAAAGTCTCACAGCCCTCTATCATAATCCAGAGTTTTGAGAAGATTGGAGAAACTTAATTTTTCGCCCAAAATGAAAAAAAACGAAAGGGGTAACACTGTCGTTTTTTTTTCGGGTCGAAATTTTGAATTTCGATATCTCAGCTCTGGAAGGGTCTAGAGCCTCCATTTTTGCACTCAGGTCAAAGTCTCACAGCCCTCTATCATAATCCAGAGTTTTGAGAAGATTGGAGAAACTTAATTTTTCGCCCAAAAACGAAAAAAAACGAAAGGGGTAACACTGTCGTTTTTTTTTCGGGTCGAAATTTTGAATTTCGATATCTCAGCTCTGGAAGGGTCTAGAGCCTCCATTTTTGCACTCAGGTCAAAGTCTCACAGCCCTCTATCATAATCCAGAGTTTTGAGAAGATTGGAGAAACTTAATTTTTCGCCCAAAAACGAAAAAAAACGAAAGGGGTAACACTGTCGTTTTTTTTTCGGGTCGAAATTTTGAATTTCGATATCTCAGCTCTGGAAGGGTCTAGAGCCTCCATTTTTGCACTCAGGTCAAAGTCTCACAGCCCTCTATCATAATCCAGAGTTTTGAGAAGATTGGAGAAACTTAATTTTTCGCCCAAAAACGAAAAAAAAAAAAGGGGTAACACTGTCGTTTTTTTTTCGGGTCGAAATTTTGAATTTCGATATCTCAGCTCTGGAAGGGTCTAGAGCCTCCATTTTTGCACTCAGGTCAAAGTCTCACAGCCCTCTATCATAATCCAGAGTTTTGAGAAGATTGGAGAAACTTAATTTTTCGCCCAAAAACGAAAAAAAACGAAAGGGGTAACACTGTCGTTTTTTTTTCGGGTCGAAATTTTGAATTTCGATATCTCAGCTCTGGAAGGGTCTAGAGCCTCCATTTTTGCACTCAGGTCAAAGTCTCACAGCCCTCTATCATAATCCAGAGTTTTGAGAAGATTGGAGAAACTTAATTTTTCGCCCAAAAACGAAAAAAAACGAAAGGGGTAACACTGTCGTTTTTTTTTCGGGTCGAAATTTTGAATTTCGATATCTCAGCTCTGGAAGGGTCTAGAGCCTCCATTTTTGCACTCAGGTCAAAGTCTCACAGCCCTCTATCATAATCCAGAGTTTTGAGAAGATTGGAGAAACTTAATTTTTCGCCCAAAAACGAAAAAAAACGAAAGGGGTAACACTGTCGTTTTTTTTTCGGGTCGAAATTTTGAATTTCGATATCTCAGCTCTGGAAGGGTCTAGAGCCTCCATTTTTGCACTCAGGTCAAAGTCTCACAGCCCTCTATCATAATCCAGAGTTTTGAGAAGATTGGAGAAACTTAATTTTTCGCCCAAAACGAAAAAAAACGAAAGGGGTAACACTGTCGTTTTTTTTTCGGGTCGAAATTTTGAATTTCGATATCTCAGCTCTGGAAGGGTCTAGAGCCTCCATTTTTGCACTCAGGTCAAAGTCTCACAGCCCTCTATCATAATCCAGAGTTTTGAGAAGATTGGAGAAACTTAATTTTTCGCCCAAAAACGAAAAAAAACGAAAGGGGTAACACTGTCGTTTTTTTTTCGGGTCGAAATTTTGAATTTCGATATCTCAGCTCTGGAAGGGTCTAGAGCCTCCATTTTTGCACTCAGGTCAAAGTCTCACAGCCCTCTATCATAATCCAGAGTTTTGAGAAGATTGGAGAAACTTAATTTTTCGCCCAAAAACGAAAAAAAACGAAAGGGGTAACACTGTCGTTTTTTTTTCGGGTCGAAATTTTGAATTTCGATATCTCAGCTCTGGAAGGGTCTAGAGCCTCCATTTTTGCACTCAGGTCAAAGTCTCACAGCCCTCTATCATAATCCAGAGTTTTGAGAAGATTGGAGAAACTTAATTTTTCGCCCAAAAACGAAAAAAAACGAAAGGGGTAACACTGTCGTTTTTTTTTCGGGTCGAAATTTTGAATTTCGATATCTCAGCTCTGGAAGGGTCTAGAGCCTCCATTTTTGCACTCAGGTCAAAGTCTCACAGCCCTCTATCATAATCCAGAGTTTTGAGAAGATTGGAGAAACTTAATTTTTCGCCCGAAAACGAAAAAAAAACGAAAGGGGTAACACTGTCGTTTTTTTTTCGGGTCGAAATTTTGAATTTCGATATCTCAGCTCTGGAAGGGTCTAGAGCCTCCATTTTTGCACTCAGGTCAAAGTCTCGTGGCCCTCTATCATAATCCAGAGTTTTGAGAAGATTGGAGAAACTTAATTTTTCGCCCAAAAACGAAAAAAAACGAAAGGGGTAACACTGTCGTTTTTTTTTCGGGTCGAAATTTTGAATTTCGATATCTCAGCTCTGGAAGGGTCTAGAGCCTCCATTTTTGCACTCAGGTCAAAGTCTCACAGCCCTCTATCATAATCCAGAGTTTTGAGAAGATTGGAGAAACTTAATTTTTCGCCCGAAAACGAAAAAAAACGAAAGGGGTAACACTGTCGTTTTTTTTTCCGGGTCGAAATTTTGAGTTTTGATATCTCAGCTCTGGAAGGGTCTAGAGCCTCCATTTTTGCACTCAGGTCAAAGTCTCACAGCCCTCTATCATAATCCAGAGTTTTAAGAAGATTGGAGAAACTTAATTTTTCACCCGAAAACGAAAAAAAAAAACGAAAGGGGTAACACTGTCGGGTTTTTTTCGGGTCGAAATTTTGAGTTTCGATATCTCAGCTCTGGAAGGGTCTAGAGCCTCCATTTTTGCACTCAGGTCAAAGTCTCGCTGCCCTCTATCAGAATCCAGAGTTTTGAGAAGATTGGAGAAACTTAATTTTTCGCCCGAAAACGAAAAAAAACGAAAGGGGTAACACTGTCGTTTTTTTTTTTCGGGTCGAAATTTTGAATTTTGATATCTCAGCTCTGGAAGGGTCTAGAGCCTCCATTTTTGCACTCAGGTCAAAGTCTCACAGCCCTCCATCATAATCCAGAGTTTTGAGAAGATTGGAGAAACTTAATTTTTCACCCGAAATTAAAAAAAACGAAAGGGGTAACACTGTCGTTTTTTTTTTCGTGTCGAAATTTTGAATTTTGATATCTCAGCTCTGGAAGGGTCTAGAGCCTCCATTTTTGCACTCAATTCAAAGTCTCACAGCCCTCTATCAGAATCCAGAGTTTTGAGAAGATTGGAGAAACTTAATTTTTTGCCCGAAAACGAAAAAAACGAAAGGGGTAACACTGTCGGGTTTTTTTCAGGTCGAAATTTTGAATTTTGATATCTCAGCTCTGGAAGGGTCTAGAGCCTCCATTTTTGCACTCAGGTCAAAGTCTCGTGGCCCTCTATCAGAATCCAGAGTTTTGAGAAGATTGGAGAAACTTAATTTTTCGCCCGAAAACGAAAAAAACGAAAGATCAGAGAAACTTTTTTTTTTTGCACAGAAAAAGTCGACAGGGGTACCCCTTTGAGTTTTTTCGTGTCGAAATTTTGAGTTTCTCTGATCTTTTTGAAACTCTGGATTCTGATAGAGGGCCATGAGACGCTCATACGCACAAAATGCAATGCAAAACAAATTTTTATTTAATGTATATAAGAAAACATCACATCATGAGGCTTACTTTTTATGAAACTAAATTATGTTTGTTCATGGGTAACCTACAGTACATTGACCTGGGATATTGTTTTGGGCAAAAAGTGTATTGCAACAGAGATCAGATGTCATAAATCTCTCTTTCTGAGAGATTCTGAGAGTCCCAGGGTTGCTGTGGGAGAAGGGTGAGGTGGTTGTGTCGTAGTGTTCTCAGCTCCGTCAGTCGTCCCAGGAGCCTGGCGAAGCGTCGCGGGTCCTGTGCTGTCCCCTGACTATAGCAGCAGCAAGCCCGGGACAGGAGCTCCAAAACAAACTCCTGTAAGTTCTCAACACAGCCCACCGCACGAAGAGATGGCCTGTCTGCTTGGCAACAGGAAACAAAAGGTGGTAATTTGAAACATCCACAGTGGACGTAAGATATTTTCTTGAAATTTGCGAGACTTTGGATTAATTAGCCACTATGGGAAAATAAAGTGCATTGAAAGGTAAAACTATTTTACTGAACTACTACTCTACAAACAAACGATAATAAATTAAAATAGTATGAGAAAAAATACCAGTTTGAGCACAACACAAACCTGAGCACAACACTGCCGTCGCCGTTAGAAGTGCATATTCAGTCTCGGTTACCGCAATAGTCACCATACTGTGGAGGAAATTTACCACAGATCTCAAGAGCTCATCATTCAACCCTGATCAGAGATAAAAAATAAAAAAAATCACAACATTAGCACACAAAAAGGATTTGTCACTAAATGTAATGTGATATTTTCCTACAAAGACTATCGCTTTGCGTCATAGATCACCTGAGTGTGTCAGAATCCTGTGGCTGTTCCCAATCTTGGACTCTAAAGTTTTTGCCCAATCTGGATTTGAGTTATTTGAATTTGCTGGGTATAAAGCTGGTGATATAAAACATCAGTGAGTCATAAATTATCCATAATGTTTTGAGTTGTTGAGAACAAAATAATGCATCTAATCCGCTTGTTAAATTGAGATTGAGGTTGTGTGATAATATATGTCATTACCAGTGCTAACACTAGAGGGGTTCTCTGAGAACTGCTGTGCTAAGAGTAGGAACATGACTTCAACTGAAGAGCTGGACAGAAGTGTGTTCTGGTCAGAACTATCCAAAAGCTCAAACCCTAAACAACAGATTACCACAAATTAGTATTATTTAGACGTGTGTGGGGTGTAATCTGAGAGAAGTTGGAGGAAACTGACCAGGTACACTCCTCAAAAATTGCAAAAGCTTCTCCATCTGAGGAGGAATCATATCTGTATTTGTTAAACTTGACCACAAAGGCACCTGGGGAAAGAAAAACAATGATATCTTATATTATGGGCAGTATTTCTATTGCATTGTTAATAAAAAAAGAAACAAACTTCTTTGACATACCGGGCAGTGTGTGTTGTCTTGAATTATGTACCTACGATAAGCCTCAACAATTCTATTGAGAATGCATCTCTGCTCTCTGGAGAAACTCGATGAAACCTGCTAACAGTATTATTTGAAGATAAGAAACTTGTTGTGAATTTTTAACACAAGCTTCAAATCTCGGAAATCTCTGCTTGGAAAAGCTAAATAACGCGAGATGATTTTACCCGTGTGGTGAATCTGCTGGTGGACGAGACGCTCCTGTTTTCAGAGTAGTCATCTTCAGCTCTTCCTGTTGACCCGTTGCGTCCTCTGTTCTTGTAGCCCTTCCTCAGTCTCTTCGACTGGCATTGCACTTCTGTAAGCAGACCTGACAAAAAGACACCAGAAATCGAATTGATGCCAAAGGCCTGATTCAAAGCAATACGTAAAGATTTAAATCCGTCTAGAAGGTTTTACGTCAATCTCACACTCTGCCAGCATCCCGACGGCTCTGCATTTGCGTAGCCTGCAGTCCTGACACTTTCTCCGCATGTACATGTCCATCTCGCAGCTTCCACCACTTTTGCAGCGGTATATGGCTTTTTTAGTCACGCTGCGTCTGAAGAAACCTAAACCAAGAGAGATATACACTACTGTTAAAAAGTTTAGGGTCAGTAAAATGATTTTAGTGGTTTTGAAAGAAGTCTCTTAATCTGTGTTTATTTGATCAAAAATACAGTAAATTTGTGAAATATACTTACAATTTAAAAGAAGTTTTCTTTTATTATTTTAAAATGTAATTTATTCCTGTGAAGCAAAGCTGATTTTTCAGCATCATCACTCCTGTCTTCATGTATCACATGATTTCTAATATACTGATTTGCTGCTAGAGAAACATCTATTATTGATAATAAGGTTAAAAACAGTTGTGCTGCTTAATATTTTTGTGCGTTTTTCAGTATTTTGATCAATTTAATGCCCCCTTCCTAAACAAAAGTGTTAATTTCTTTCCCAAATAAAGAAATTACAAACCTCAAACATTTGAATGGTAATGATATACTTTAAATGTCTTGTCCAGGTAAACAGACAATTTTGTAGATATATCCAAGCAACTATCAATAGCAAGTAAATCTTGTTTCATTGTTATTGGTTATTTAAGCGAAAAGCTCTTTAATATGTCCCACTCGATATTCTGTTTTAAAAGGAAAAATGTCAACACAGCAAAAGAAACTTCTTGTCAAGCCATTTCGCAGAATCTTTCAAATACGGATTAAAAATAGTGTATCAAGGATTAAAGGGATAATTCACCCAGTAATTAAAATTCTCTCATCATTTACTCACCCTCACACCATCCCCAATGTTTATGAGTTTCTTTCTTAAGATAAACTAAGGAAAACAATCCACCTCTTTGATGCAAGTGAATAGGTGCCGCTCGTTTGACGCAGCGATCATGGCGGTAATCCACACAAACCCAGTGGATGAATCAATTTCTTCTAAAGCGAAACTATAGGTTAAATTCTTCTTGTAACTTTTTAAACTAAATAATCGATGTAGATAATAAAACGAACAAAATGTGGGTGAACTCTCCCTTAAATGTTATCCTTAAAGGAGTAGTTCACTTTTCAAAAAACTTTTGCTGATAATTTACTCACCCCCATGTCATCCAAGATGTCCATGTCTTTCTTTCTTCAGTCGAAAAGAAATTAAGGTTTTTGATGAAAACATTCCAGCATTTTTCTCCATATAATGGACTTCAGTGGGAACCAAACAGTTCAAGGTCCAAAAGACAGTTTCAGTACAAACTGCAAACTGGTCAAAGGGCTTTAAAAGATTCCAGACGATGAATAAGGGTCTTATTTAAAAAAAAAAACAACAACAAAGTTTAAGTTTTATAAGCACAAATGCTAGCCTTGCTCTGTTCTGTCACGCACGTTTGAGACTCTCTTGTTCGAATCTTTTTCCGAGTCAATTCCTGAGTCAATTTGGTTCGTTGAATGAACCAAATGACTTGGAAAAAGATTCATTCATTTTGATGAACGAGTTCGAACAAGAGAGTCACAAACGTGCGTCACAGAACAGAGCAAGGCTAGCATTTATGCTTATAATACTTAAACTTTGTTATTTATTTATTTATTTTTTAAAATGAGCAATCGTTTCACTTGATAAGACCCTTATTCATCGTCTGGAATTGTTTAAAGCCCTTTGAACAGTTTGCAGTTTGTACTGAAAAGTGTCTTTTGGACCTTGAACCGTTTGGTTCCCACTGAAGAAAAATCTTGGAATGTTTTCATCAAAAACCTTAATTTCTTTTCGACTGAAGAAAGAAAGACGTGGACATCTTGGATGACATGGGGGTGAGAAAATTATCAGCAAAAGTTCTTTGAAAAGTAAACAACTCCTTTAAATTCAGTACTGTAGTTTTTACACAGCCTACCTTTGCATCCCTCACAGGTGAGGGCATTGTAGTGATATCCCGAGGCTTTATCTCCACACACGACACACAGCTCATCCTGGCCTTTTACCCGAGCTCCATGTCCCATCCTGGGCCTTTTCAGCACTGGAAAACCAATAATGCTGCCTCTTGTTGGGCTTTGGACCTCTATCTCGGGCTCACAGATGTACTCAGAGCACTGATGGCTGTAGGGGTACGGCGGGTTGCATGCTTGAACGTTTGGCGCTCCGTACATGGAGAACTGCATATTAACAGGGCTGAACGGCTGCTGTCCATAGAGAGGACTTTGTAGATCCGGTTCTTGATAAGAGCAGCTCAGTGGATCCACAAGAACATCTGCAGCAAGAATAGGAGAACATCTTGATGAGTGAATTGATTGAAAATGTTTCACAAGAAATATGTTTCTTTTTCCACATGATTCTTGAATTACCTAATGACATTTATGAGGCCATTGGGACCTAATAAAAAAAAACAAAAAGACAGAGCAAGACCTTTTGAATCTTTTCTGTCTCTGGAAACAGGATGCAGCTGAAGTTACAGTTTTGTTTATGGATGTTATTTGCTTTGTAGCTTATGGAGGTTTTATAACCATACAGAATTGAGCCTTCCTGATGTTTTTTTCTGTCGGAGGGAAGGTTATGAAGATGGATTTTAGATTTGAGTTCCCCCATAGAGGAATCACGTCACAGCATTTCTGAAGCACATCTGCACATCAAGACATTTTCCCCCATTTTTAACGGACACTTTTTGGGACAAATATTTCACATGAGAAAAATTTAATATGCGAGTAAAACACATTTTATCAAACCAATTCCAGCAAATTCATCCCTGTTTTTCCATGTCATTCATAAATATTCTTCCGCTGTGGTGGTGGTCTCTTACTGGCCTTCAATCCTGTTTTTCTCACAGATGTTTTATGTCCCGTTTCAGCATAACTTTCCAGAGCTCGTATCTGTTTGTAAAACACTGGAGTTCTTCATATAACATTCATGTCGGTGAGAAGCTTTGCTTAAATACAAGCATTGACTGGAATTACTAGAATTAAATGACAAAACGAAACTGAAAATGTACACAAGCACTATTCGGACAGTAATAGTTTCGCAAGGCGGTGTCTGTGAAATAATCAGTTTGTACATTCGGATCACATTTAGTGAATGGGTATGAAGGAGACAAACCACTGAAGTCACATGACCAACACAACATCAGTGATGGCAAGTAATTATTCATGTCGTTTTTTAAATAGTTGGCAGAAAACGTGTGTGCTTCATGAAATTTACAAATCCTTTTTATTAGTGTTCAAATTAACCACAAATGTTTTGTTCTTGCAATGTTGTAGGCTGTTCGTTGCAATTTTGCACTTTTGACAAACATTCTGAGATATTTGAGTGTTGTGTGTAATAAAAAATCATAATTGTATCATTTTATTACAATTTTTTATTTTATATTCATTAAAATAAATTAAAATCAATTATTTATTAAATATTCATTATTTTAAACACTAAATATTTGACTTAAAACATTCCTCAGACACTTATTCAGTTATTTATAATATACGTTGTTAAAAAAAAAAGCCAAAGTAGTTTCAATGTAGCTAGCTATTTTTTGATAGTAACTTGTAGTGTAGCTAACTACTTTTCCAAAAGGGTAGCTTGACTGTAGTTTAACTACTTTAACAAGCTTGTAGCTTGTCAAACTACAGTTTTAGAGTAGCTTCCCCAACACAGTTGATTTCTATAATAAAGTGTAATCTTACCATAGTACTGTGG
>NW_024121658.1:0-10785 GCF_016745375.1 Pimephales promelas
TTAAACAGTCCCGCCACTATCCAACCACGTCGCAGTTATAACCAAGCAAATTTTACCAGCTTAACCGTTTTACAGCTAATTCCAAATTTCTGACTAGATGTCTTTTTTCTAAAAAAAGATCCATCTCTATCCCAGCATTTCAAATATTGTTTGAGGTTTACTTTTCAGAGAACCTTAAATAAGCCTAATTCAATTTGATTATTTAATCTGATTAATTTTTATATAATTTTTCCTTATGTCCCATATTCATTGCAAAACAACTGGTACTTTAAAATAACACAGTTCTTTTCAGCATTTCAGTCACTGTCTCTAATCATCAGGCAGACTTAAAACTTTTTAGAAAGGAAAAAAAAGTCTTACCTGAAATGATTGAGACGAATGCCTGGGTATGCGATCCTTTTCGTGTGACGCCAAAAATGTAGATTTAAAATCTTCGTTCCCCTTGTTATTTAATTTAATGAAAAGACACCAGTCATTCTGCCAATATATGTTATTTATTTTACCAATTTATATAAGACATAAGGGAGAGAGAGTGGACCAGCAAAGATCGTCCTTCTGCTTCTCTGTATTTTCTCCCCTCTGTCTCAAACAAAGAACTTACACAGTACATATAGCTGTTCCAGAAACATCTGCTCTTAATCAATCATTGAAATGTATATTCTGCTCCGATGGAAAGAAACATAATACACTCAACTTCCCCCCCAAACTCCCAAACTCTAAAAGTCTTCCACATACAGTATTCAGAAAAGTTTGATTCATAAAAATGTAGATTATAAATGATTATGAATATATATGAAAAGTATAAAAATGTATATGAAAAGTGTAAATCACATGCATAATACTAATGATTATAATTATTAATAAAAACAATAAAAAAACAAAAAACAACATTAAATGATGAGATTGTGAATCTTCAATGGCAAGCCCTTTTAACATTTAAAAGCTAAGTTTGCCTATCCGGAATTAACATTGTAGATATCAACAACGTCTTTCTGTCTAGTCGTTACACTTTGGATAGTTTGTATTATCATTTAAGATATCTGTAACATAACTGTGACTAGTCGAAATGACAGAGTATGGCAAGCCGTCTTAACATTTAATCATGAAAGGGCCAAAGCCTTCGGCACCGCCACCCGGGTGCCTTTAGGTAACTAAAGGAACCGGGGTTGCGGTGCCTCCGGCTTGGGCCCGCCATCGCTGCTCGCAGCTATATTTTATAATTGTTTTTTTCCTGACATCTTTGAAAGACAGAAGCAATAATTAATGCATCCTTGGCCAGGATATAATTATAAAATATGACATGATTTTAAAAGTGACCTATAATATCGACTATGCAATACACTTTAATTTATCTAGTGCTAATAAAATTATTAAGCCTATTTGGAGAGAGAGATGTTTTAAAATCGACTATGCATTACACTTTAATTTATCTAGTGCTAATAAAATTATTAAGCCTATTTGGAGAGAGAGATGTTTATAATGTGACAATATGTCAGTCATCGTGATTCGTGTAATAAGATGACTAGGCCTAGACTACTTGTTCTGAGCAGGTGTTGTCAGTGAACAGGCTGTAAAACTGTTGTCTAAGTTACAGACTGATACTAATTAAATGGGAAACGAATCGATTACCTAACGTAACCTCGGTTCTCTCTAGATGAGGGAACGAGCATTGCGTAAGCTAGCTTACGCTACGGGAAAGATTCATCTTACATCAGTCAAGTTGTCATAGTTTTTGTCAAAAAGTTGTGAATTTGTTGTAACATTAAAACAGGAGATCATGACTTACTCCGTGCTCTAAGTGATGTTCGGAGCTCTAGTGATTAGTTTCATCTGTGGGACGGGTGAAGAAACTTTCGGAAGATGTAACAGAATCATATGAACAATTCCAGGATATGCTTTTTTTCATTGGTTGTTGCGTTAAATTTTACCCAGATACAATAGTGCCCTTTTCTGATTGGCTATTAAGTAGCACTTCTCTTTTTTTGATTGGCTGATGCGTAGCAGGGTCGACTGCTGAACTCCAGGCGAGACGCGCTTGATTCTCACGTGAGAGCGGCGCGGCCAGAGAAATTGCGTATATTAAATATATTATTAATAGTTTTTCCGCATGAGAAATACAATGTGTGACGGGAGTGTGAGACAAAAGACTGAAACGAGTGACTGTCATGCTCAATGCGTGACACACTATAAAAAAAATATTTCACACTGACTCCACATTTAGGGGGCCACAAGGGGGTCCAAGCTTGTTGTCGCAGGGGCACTGGCCCCCCCAGGCCCCCGCCTAGAACCGCCATGCTCACACACACACACACACACACACTTTCTCTCTCTCTCAAGAAGCAAAAACATGACTGCTAAAGGTTGTATCAGCGATGGCGGGGTAACATCACTTAACATCACGAGTGATATTCCCTTAGGCCACGCCCCCTTGTCTCCCCAAAGTATTATAAGCAATCATGCGCATCCCGTGTGCAGAATGATGCACTTGAAGCAACACCAAGTCACAGCACGCAACGCTTCACATTGAAAAGAACATAGCGAAGGGATGGTATCTATAATCTATGCTTAGTAGGGCTGCACGATTTGGGAAAATGTCATATTGCCATTATTGAGCCAATATTGCAATTGCGATTTGCGACTCCGATATAATAAAATGGTTTCATGAGTCCAACTTGCTTGGTTCTAAAGTAAAATGCACACACAGATTAATTTTTATTTCTCAACTCAAACTAAAAACAACAACAACAACAATAAATGATTGATAACACCTATAATGATCAATAAACCATCAACCAAACCAACATTACAGTGATTCCATCAATTGAAAGCCATCAACTTTTTAAAAAATTATTAGGCTTAAAAAAAATATATAACAGCTTTTAAATTAAGTGAACTTCAAACAATCCCCACATAACCCATAATAAAAAACCTGTG
Organism: Pimephales promelas; assembly: GCF_016745375.1. Next base: position 2,935 of record NW_024121658.1, read on the forward strand.
CCCTTCCTGTCTAACAGGTACAGAAATTGAATAAAGTTATCAAACAGTCTGCGCTGCCTGAATCATAAATTATATTATATAATAATCCTTATTAAAGCTACAAAAGTTCTTTACTCAAGATCAGTGAGTAATTTTCTAATTTCCCTTTGTTCTTTTAACTTTACTGAAAGAACGCTTTATTCGCTGCTGGCCCTTTAAGAGCACCCGTTGCCGAGACGCGGATCTCACACGCGCCTCATAGCACAACCCTTTAATCCATAGACTTTTCTTATGTTATGAAGATACTAGACAAAACCACATTTTGGCATAATTGTGTGTGCTATTGTTCGTTCAAGCTCGAAAGAGAACTGTTTATTCTGGGCTGGCACACGGTCAGTGCATGCGCATTATGCGAGTCTCATCTATTCTAATCACAAGCAGCTTTTCACTTCTTGTCGTGCAAAATGCGAAAAGGCATTTGAACCAATAAGAGGGGGATCTTGTAACACTAGTCAAAGGATGACAAAAAAGAAGAGATGCTGCGCTAATAGCCCTACTTTGTTTATTTCATATAAAATCGCGGCATTTTGCGTTATATAATTGCATAGGTTTGAGATCGCTATTACGACTGCGATATAATTAATCGTGCAGCACTAATGCTTAGTGTATTCTAAAGGGCAATAAACTCCACTCCAGCAAGATAGTCATTTTATGCAAATCATAGACCTTTATGCCTTATCTACAAATAAAGTATAATATTGGGAACATTGATCTTGAAGAGAGTGTCGTCGTTTTACTGTCGCAACCGAACGCGACGCGCTAATGCTGATGCATGGAGAATGACTGAGGCGAGATGACTTTCCGTTAACTTTAACTTAGAGACTAAAATATTAATTTCACCACACATTAAGCTATGAATGACTTTAGAAGTCTTGGAATATAGTGTGAAAACTTGATTGTGCTTTACAGTTTTTTATGCCTTTAGTGGGGCTTAACAAAATAACACAATATGCAGAATGTCGGACGTCACTTATAGGCTAAACTGTTTTTATAGATAAAACTATTTACATTCGGCAGTCATGAAAACAAATCTCAGATAACGGTTGACTAGGTAACAATGTGTAATTTTGCGCCGGAGTTCTCCTTTAACTTACATTAGCTAGCTAACTACGAACGAGCTAACCAGATAACATTAACAAATTGACAAGCACTTACTGGGCACAGTGGGCAGAATGGCTCTTCAAATGACGGACGAAATTGGAGGTTGTCATCTGACTGTCCGCGATCTTAACGTTGCATGTCTTGCAAAGCGCTGTTCTTTTGCCATCTTGTTGTAAGAAATTCTTGAATCCAAAAGCGACGACGACCCTCGTTATCCCTCCGGCTGACATGTTGATGTGACCTGATGTAAGTGGGCGTGGTGTGCGCGTAAGGTATGAGAGGGCATGACTGATGATCTCGTGATCCAGTCATGACAGCGCTATTCTCAGCCTGCGCTCCAGCTGGATCAACTTTATTTTTTTTACATAATTTATATATTTTATATTCAAACTGAAAACATGATGTGATTAACACTCAAGTCATATTATTACATGCAAGTGTGTTTGATTTATGGACCAAATTTTCAGATCAAGTTTATGGACCAAGTTAATTTAATTAATAAACTAATTATATAAAACTATTAATGCACTACAATTAAACTGGTTATATGCCTTTACTTATAAAAAATAAAAAACTTATTTAAAAATATAGCTGCGAGCAGCGATGAAGGGCCCAAGCCGGTGGCACCGCAACCCCGGTTCCTTAGTTACCTAAAAGCACCAGGGTGGCCATGCCACTGGCTTTGGCCCTTCATCGCGATCACAGCTATATATATATATATATATACTGTATATACATATATATATATATGAAGCCGGTGGCACCGCCACCCTGGTGCCTTTAGGTTTATTGTGCACGACATGCAAAATGTAACCCTGCTTTGACTGATGCAAGCTCTACAGCACAGTTTATAGTAAGAAAGAATATAGTAAGAAAGAAAAGTAAGCTGTTACTCTGAGATGGTTTGGGAAACAAACATTCATCATGTCGCATTGGTTTTAGTTACTTGTCCTCGAACAGAGCCCTAATCTGTTTATATTTCAGTTACACATTCTACATTGATTAAAAAAGAAAAATCAAATGTGTTTTTAATTCATACAGAAATAAAATATTTATAATTCAGCTGAGAATAAAGTTAGTTCAAATTTTAAGAAAAAACAAATATGATCTGAAATATAGCACATTCATTTTTAAATTCATTCAGGTTCAATTACCAAAAATACAATCTTAATTTAATTTAAAGCAAATAATAAATCTAAAATATATGGGTTATATGCATATTTTGTAAAAAAAGAAAAAAAAAAGAAAGAAAGATATATATCCAAAAACACAAGGCCTTAAACTTTAACAAGGGTGCAACTCTTATCACTACAACAAACATAGTCACACACACAAGTCAAGTCACTTACATTTTAGATGCAATATTGACTTTTTAGATGCAATATTGACTTTTTTCTGTTTCAGCAGAGAAAATAGTTAAACAAAGATCACAGCGACCCATCGCGCATCTCAAAGCAATGTGTTTTCTCATTACTGAATGATTCAGCATTTTGAATCCATGACTCGTTCATTAAGACGGTCATCTGGCGACACCTTATGGTGATTTAGGGTTATGTTTAAAAGTATCGTTCTTTACAGCGATTTTTAATTGACTCCTGTTAAACCAATTGTAACGTCTGCAAGAGTTTTAAATCTGCCCAGATGAAGACAAGGAAAAAACAGTGGAAACGAACTGGTAACGTTATAGTTCCACGAGTGATTTATTGCGGCCCTTCCCTAGTTAGGCACACTGTTCACATACATGTTGAAAGATGCCAACAGGGAAATTAACACTGCAAAACGTCACAAAAACAAAGTGGAAGCAAAACACAATAGAACAAAATAACAGCCAGCGATAGAGCGGTCATCTCTCTTCGCAACCGTCTTCACTCTCCTGAGCGTGCGTGCGCGCTCACATTAACAGCACGCATACAATAACGTACGCAATAGACGTAGCTATCTTAAAGGCATATTAACATGTCACCAACACTTCTCAACTTTAGGTGGCCGTTACAGATCCCCCCCAGGAAGGTAAAGGCTGCCCTCAGCCGTGCACAACTGAGTACAACATCACTTTAAACAACCTCATACATGAAAAGTTGTCAAAACAACAGAACCATACAGGGGCATGTATTATTAAGGTACACACTGTCATACATGACAGAACATATGGACCAAAATACATTGTCTACAGCGGCATATTTCAAACAAACGAAAACAGCATATAACCAACTAGAGACATAATAAAGAACATTCTTCTCTGTTTTTTTTTCACCATTGGAACAACAACATTTCAACAGACTAGTTATTAATGCTAATTCTCAATTTTCCTCTTTTTCATTTTGTTATTGACAGTGCTAGATCTTCTCCCTTTACAGTGTCAAACCAATCATATGGACATACATTCACACAATTTAAACCCTATTTAAGGTCCAGTCTGTCTGTGTGGTACACATTCGTCCACCTATTACTCGACCAGTCTGAGGTGATTCTCGGTGCACGTCGAGGTCTCAAGTCATAGTGGTTTCTGTCAAGATCATCATCATTAACAGTCAAGTCATTGTTCTGAGACCCAACGTCAACCTGCAGGTCAGGCAACCAATCAACACTGTCCCCAGTTCCTGATAAATCATGACCACTGTATGTCACTGGGCGATCACAGTCATCGTTAGCTTCAAAGTCTGTTAGGTCCCCAGCTGTTTCCTCCAGCACTTCGTCAACCAAAAAACTGTCAGCAGGCTCAGTCTCTGATTCAACAATTGGATCCCAGGTACGAAAAGGAAGCAGATTTACGACATGAAAAACACCTGCGTCTGCCCCTGTACTCACGTCTATTAGTCTGTAGTTCACTTCTGACAGTTTTTGTGCAATTCGGTAAGGGCCCGCATATAGAGGTGCTAGCTTAGCCGTGAAGTTGGCAAGGGCATCAGAACGGGGATGAGTCTTCACTCTTACCAACTCATTCACTGAGTAAGACACAGAACGACGTCTCTGATCGTAGTACTTCTTTCTCTTGTCATGGCTTTCATTCAAAGTGGACTTAGCATGATCATGTGCTTCTCTGATCGAGGACTCCAAGCTTTCTGGGTATGGAATACCCGGCTCATCTCCACCATCACTGTTCGGCTGAGTGATAAGGTCAAGAGGAGTATTCAATTCTCGTCCATACAGTAACATGGATGGGCTTTGGCCAGTGCTTTCGTGTGGTGCAGTCCTCAAAGCAAAACAAATTTGGGGCAGGTAACGATCCCAAGCTGTGTGCTTGTTACCAACATAAGCACGGATGGCAGTTTTCAATGTCCGATTCACCCTCTCCGTTGCATTTGTCTGGGGGTGATACGCAGTTGTAAGTCTGTGTTCCGACCCCAGGGTGGTGAGAACATGCCTGAAGAGTTCACTTACAAACGGTGATCCTCTGTCCGAGATCAGGTAATTAGGCACCCCATGTCGTGCAAACACCTCGCTAAGCAACTTGCTGGCAGCCACCTGGGCAGTCGCTTCTCTTACTGCACTAACCTCCACCCACTTCGAAAAATAGTCCACAAAAACCAGTATGTATGCATTACCGCAGGGTTGTGCGTGGTAAAGGGCCCACAAAGTCCACTCCAGTATACTCCCAAGGTCTTTGAGGGCGGATGGGAACCATAAACCCAGCAGGTTTCCTCTGGCTTGGTTTTGTGAACTGGCAGACAGTACAGGAGGCGACATACTTCTTAGCGTCAGATGACATTTTCGGCCAGTAAAATCGAAGTTTCAGCCTTGCTATCGTCTTTGTCATACCAAGGTGGCCAGCCATCGGGTGATCGTGATAATATTCCATCAAACTCCTTTTCATAGCCGTAGGTGTGTACAGTTTGAGGCGCTTCATCGGATGGAGATTACAAGCCACTTTGTCATCCACGAAGTACAGGAGTCCATCCTGGATCTCATACTGAGACAACTCTTCAGTGGCCCTCTCATCCTGTCCCTCCAACATCCGCAGAAGCTTTCCAGTCTCTGGGTCATTGAGCTGTAGCTGCCTAATGTGCTCTCGATCCGAAAAAATAACAGGGGGTAAAGCACGCAGGTCAAGGCCCCCAATTATGGCATAGTCAGGGAGAAGTCCAAAGGGTACACTGCCGGAAGTAGCAGGGTTTCGAGAAAGTGCATCAGGCACTCTGTTGCTTGTCCCTGGCTTATGGACAATGTCAAAGTCGAAGTCCTGCAATCTGAGAGACCACCTAGCCAGCCGGCCTGAGAGGTTTGGGCGCGACATAAGCCATCTTAAACTGCTGTGATCAGAGAAGATAGTCACGTGTAGACCCTCAATATAAGGCCTGAAGTGTTCAAGGGCCCAGATGACTGCCAAGCACTCTTTTTCTGGAGTAGAATAGGGTTTTTCAGACTTATGCAGGGCACGACTAGCATAGGCCACCACAACATCCCTGCCATTGCTGTCCTTTTGCATAAGTGCAGCGCCAAGTCCACTATCGCACGCATCCGCATGGATAGAGAAAGGAAGAGAGAAGTCTGGAAATGTCAAAACAGGCGCGGAGGTCAGCTTTTCTTTGAGAAAATTCATGGCTGTCTGACATTCATCTGACCATACAAAAGGAACATCCGTCCTGGTCAACGCAAAGAGTGGCTCAGCATGGCGGGCATAATCGTAGATGAAACGCCTATAATAGCTGGTCATTCCCAGAAACTGTCTGACTTGTTTCACATTAGCTGGGGTATGGAAGTCCACTACTGCCTTCACTTTTTCTTCATTTGGCAGTATACCATTTGTGGTAATCTTATAACCCAGAAAGGTGAGTTCGCTCCTGCAGAACTGGCACTTTGCAAGCTTAATAGACAGTCCTGCAGATTCCAGCCTGGTAAGAACATCTCTCAGGTCCACAAGGTGCTGCTCGAAAGTAGGCGACGCCACCACAATATCGTCTAAGTATACGGCACATGACTTATAGATGAGACCCGCAAGGACTGTGTTCATAAGTCTCTGGAATGTGGCGGGCGCATTGCACAGTCCAAAAGGTAAGACCCGAAACTGAAATAACCCACAGTGGGAAATGAAAGCAGTCTTTGGTTTGGAGTCCTCCGCCACCGCCACCTGCCAGTAGCCTCTGGCCAAATCAATAGTGGAAATAAAAGTCCCTCTAGCCAGAAAGTCAAGAGATTCATCAATCCTCGGGAGGGGATACGAGTCTTTGACAGTGAGCTTATTCAGTGCACGATAGTCGACACAGAACCTTGGCTCTCCTGAATGTTTTGGGACAATTACTACTGGGGCAGCCCAGGGCCCTGAGGCAGGTTCAATAATTCCATCCTTCAACATGTCCTTGATTTGAGATTCAATGAGTTCCTTTTTAGCAGGAGAAGTGCGGTACGGGGCAAGGTGAACCGGTTTTGCATCACCCGTAACAATTTCGTGCTCCACTAGAGAGGTGCGTCCTAATCGTCCATCAAACAACCCACTGAAGGTTTTTAACATTTCAGTCATTTGTTTTTCTGCTCATTTGTTAGGGAGGATTCTTCAACCTTCTCAGACAGGGCAGAAGAATCAACATCCAGGCAGGAGAGATCAGGACTAGGTATAGTTAAGTCAGCACCCTCTAATTCCTCAAGGGGCACCGGCTCATCGCCGAGCACTACTGTCCTGGATGGAACATGAATCGAAACTGAAGATCTCAACATAAAATCCATTCCCAAGATAACGGGAGAAGAAAGATTATGGACGACAGCAAAGCGGTGATAGAAACGCTGGCCCATGAAACCCAAAGACAACCAAATGGCACCCAGTGGGCAACAGGATGCTCCATCCGCAAGCTGTACTGGAGGTGCAGACCATGGTTTCAATCGTACGTCCCCCCCAGGAATAGTCTGGACAATTGCTGATCGCACCGCAGAGAGAGAAGCACCAGTGTCAAGAGTTGCATCAAAAACTTGTCCATAAAGATTAACCTTCACTCTGAACGGGGTATTCCAATGGGATGTGGACACAGTATCCTCCACGTGACACAGCTCAGGTTGATCACTCATGGAATCATCAGGTAAGCGAGGCACAACTATCTTCTGGAGGGAGGATTGCCCCGTCTGAACGTCCTCCCTCCCCTGAAGTTTCCCCTCTGGGCAAAGTCTGAGACGACATTTCCTTCACCAGTGGCTTGGTCAGAGCCATGCATCCGTTCCACTTCTGACACTATATTCACTGTATCTCTTGGGAGTTCAGGGGGCTCCATTGGAGACAAACGTGGCTTTCCTCCTGGACTACAATTTGGGCATGTACGAGTGGTGAATCCTGGCAAAGAGCACTTAAAACAGTGAACATCCCTTGAGGGCGTACTGCTAGCTTGTCTCAGAGGAGGACACCCAACACTTGGGCCAAGGACTGCATGAAGCTCATGAGCCCGCAAAAGAAGGTCCATTACTGATGGTATGGGTGTGCCATAAAGAGCGACTCTATATTTCTCAAGCACATGTTTCCGTATCAAGTCTATTTGCTCCAGTTGAGGCGGAGGGGACTTTAGCTTACGAAACTCACCCAACATGTGAGCGACAAAAGTCGGCAGTGGCTCATTAGGCATCTGCATACGGTCCAAAATGCCCCTCAGGATACGTTCTTGATTGTCCGAAGGCAGAAAGACTGTCCTAAAGAACTCACAGAACTGATTCCAAGTGGTTAAATGTGTGCTAAGTGCTGCAAACCATTTTCTTGGCTCTTTTGACAGAAAACGTGGGAGCTCAAGGAGAATT
>NW_024121659.1:0-20497 GCF_016745375.1 Pimephales promelas
TTTGAGCAAAGTTATAACACACTTTATGTGTCCTTTTTTAGTCATAAAATTCATTTCCTCGCCACGGCCAGACCGTTCGAGATATCAAAAATCCGTCCGGAATTGAGCATCCTCAATGTCTTGACTTCATGCACACCGAGTTTGGTTGTGATTGGTAAACACATGCATTGTGATTTGATGTATTTCTCCTAGGACAATTATTCAAACAACCCATAATTCATAATTCATAAATAACTTCCATTTGAACTGTCATAAAACTTAGAGCACGAAAGTTGTTTGGCCTGATGTGATCTATAATTGTACCGAGTTTCATATTAATTCATGCAAGTGTGTTTGATTTATGGACAAATGTTCGAATCCCAGTCCAGGGCGCTGTCGAGCCGCCCTGCCACGCCCCGGTTACCAGCTTCAGCCCGGCCCTGATGGCCATGGGTTCTGACCCGTGTGCAAAGTTTCAAGAGTTTTCGAGGATGTTAAGGCCCCCGAAAATGCCAGAGAAGTCGCACACAGCAAATAAAGGGTTAAAATTAACCTGACAGGCCCCCTCCCTCTCACTCACACAGAGGAGACACTGAGAGACTGGCAAATTCTGAGATTTTCTCTACATTCAAACAAACATATCTGACTTTCTGTGGGTCCTAGCTAATGAGTGTCAATTAGAAAGTTGTCCGGCTCGAGGAGTACAATATACATACCGATTTTTGTAACTGTAGATAAAACTAACAACCCACTTTTGTCAAAAGGTGGCGCTACTGAGCCCTCACCACGCCCGTTTCTGAAACTTTGCACATGTCTACTGGCTAATAAATGTGATGTGTCTGTCGAGTTTCATGCAATTTAAAGCATGCTAAGGGTCTCAAAAGCATCCTAAAAGCATCCTAAAAGAAGGGTAAAGTTTGATGCGTCGCCACGGCAACAGTTTCAAAGATATCAAGAATCCATTCACAGGTCTACATCTGCCGTATGTTTACATTATACAGATGAAGTTTGAAGCAAATCGGGTAAAAATAAAAGGGTGATATCAAAGCATTTTGAAAGTGACACACTTCCTGCTGCCAGTTGGTGGCGCTATAACTTTGACTCACAATAGTCACATCCATGTGATCGTCCTCTTACAGCGAACACACTGCTGAAGTTTCATCAAGATCAGTTAATGTATGCTGAAGTTATAACACACTTCCTGTTTCACGTTTCTCGCCATGATTTCGTTTCCTCGCCACGGCCAAACCGTTCGAGATATCAAAAATCCCCTCGCAAACTTTCATCCTCAATGCCTTGACTTCATGCTGACCGAGTTTCGTGCCGTGTGTTTGAATTCTCTAGGAGGAGTATTGCACATTCCATTGCGAGCGTTTTACAAACAAACCTCAATAGCCGACTTCCTGTTGGGCTGGGGTAAAAAGTAAGAGTGTGAGGTATAGATGAAACGATGAGATCAACATGTGTACCGAGTTTCATATTATTACATGCAAGCGTGTTTGATTTATGGACCAAGTGTTCGGACCCCGTTCCAGGGGGCGCTGTCTAGCCCCCCTGCCACACCCAGGTACCATCTTCAGCCCGGCTCTGATGGCTGTGGGATCTGACCTGTGTGCAAAGTTTCAAGAGTTTTCAAACCCGTTAAGGGCCCCAAAAGCCGCTAAGAGTCTCAAAATCATCAAAAAAAAGAATTTTAAAGTTTGATGCGTTGCCACGGCAACAGTATCAAAGATATCAAGAATCCATTCACAGGTCTTCATCTGCCATGTATTTACATTATACAGATGAAGTTTGAAGCAAATCGGTTAAAAATAAGAGAGTGATTTCAAAGCATTTTGAAAGTGACACAATTCCTGCTGCCAGTTGGTGGCGCTATAACTTTGACTCACAATAGTCACATCCATGTGAACGGTCTCTTACAGCGAAAACACTGCTGAAGTTTCATCAACATCAGTTAATGTATGCTGAAGTTATAACACACATCCTGTTTCATGTTTCTCGACATAATTTCGTTTCCTCGCCACGGCCAAACCGTTTTAGATATCAAAAATCCCCACACAAGCTTTCATCCTCAATGTCTTGACTTCACGCTGACCGAGTTTCGTCGAATTTGGATCAAAGCTCTAGGAGGAGTATTTCAAATACCATTGCGAGCGTTTTACAAACAAACCTCAATAGCCAACTTCCTGTTGGGCTTGGGTAAAAAGTAAAAGCGCGAGGTATAGATGAAACGATGAGATCAACATGCGTACCGAGTTTCATATTATTACATGCAAGCGTGTTTGAGTTATGGACCAAGTGTTCGGACCCCATTCCAGGGGGCGCTGACGAGCCCCCCTGCCACGCCCGGGTACCATCTTCAGCCCGGCTCTGATGGCCGCGGGTTCTGACCCGTGTGCAAAGTTTCAAGAGTTTTCGAGCATGTTAAGGGCCCCAAAAGTGCCCGAATAGTCGTAAGAAAAATAATAATAATAATAAATATAGCTGCGAGCAGCGATGGCGGGCCCAAGCCGGAGGCACCGCAACCCCGGTTCCTTTAGTTACCTAAAGGCACCCGGGTGGCGGTGCCGAAGGCTTTGGCCCTTTCATGATTAAATGTTAAAGCGGCTTGCCATACTCTGTCATTTCGACTAGTCACAATTATGTTACAGATATCTTAAATGATAATACAAACTATCCAAAGTGTAACGACTAGACAGAAAGACGTTGTTGATATCTACAATGTTAATTCCGGACAGGCAAACTTAGCTTTTAAATGTTAAAAGGGCTTGCCATACAGGGACGTAGGCTCAGAGAGAGGCTCACCATATTCAGACCAAAATATCTGACTTCCTCTTGGTCCGAGCTAATGACTATGTATTAGAAAGTTGTACGGCTTGAGGAGTACAATGTATATACCGATTTTTGTAACTGTAGATAAAACTAACAACCAATGTAGTAGCACTTCTCTTTTTTTGATTGGCTGATGCGTAGCAGGGTCGACTGCTGAACTCCAGGCGAGACGCGCTTGATTCTCACGTGAGAGCGGCGCGGCCAGAGAAATTGCGTATATTAAATATATTATTAATAGTTTTTCCGCATGAGAAATACAATGTGTGACGGGAGTGTGAGACAAAAGACTGAAACGAGTGACTGTCATGCTCAATGCGTGACACACTATAAAAAAATATTTCACACTGACTCCACATTTAGGGGGCCACAAGGGGGTCCAAGCTTGTTGTCGCAGGGGCACTGGCCCCCCCAGGCCCCCGCCTAGAACCGCCATTGCTCACACACACACACACACACACACACTTTCTCTCTCTCTCAAGAAGCAAAAACATGACTGCTAAAGGTTGTATCAGCGATGGCGGGGTAACATCACTTAACATCACGAGTGCTATTCCCTTAGGCCACGCCCCCTTGTCTCCCAAAGTATTATAAGCAATCATGCGCATCCCGTGTGCAGAATGATGCACTTGAAGCAACACCAAGTCACAGCACGCAACGCTTCACATTGAAAAGAACATAGCGAAGGATGGTATCTATAATCTATGCTTAGTAGGGCTGCACGATTTGGGAAAATGTCATATTGCCATTATTGAGCCAATATTGCAATTGCGATTTGCGACTCCGATATAATAAAATGGTTTCATGAGTCCAACTTGCTTGGTTCTAAAGTAAAATGCACACACAGATTAATGTTTATTTCTCAACTCAAACTAAAAACAACAACAACAATAAATGATTGATAACACCTATAATGATCAATAAACCATCAACCAAACCAACATTACAGTGATTCCATCAATTGAAAGCCATCAACTTTTTAAAAAATTATTACGCTTAAAAAAAATATATAACAGCTTTTAAATTAAGTGAACTTCAAACAATCCCCACATAAACCCATAATAAAAAACATATTTACCTGTGCCCTTCCTGTCTTAACAGGTACAGAAATTGAATAAAGTTATCAAACAGTCTGCGCTGCCTGAATCATAAATTATATATATAATAATCCTTATTAAAGCTACAAAAGTTCTTTACTCAAGATCAGTGAGTAATTTTCTAATTTCCCTTTGTTCTTTTAACTTTACTGAAAGAACGCTTTATTCGCTGCTGGCCCTTTAAGAGCACCCGTTGCCGAGACGCGGATCTCACACGCGCCTCATAGCACAACTCTTTTCATCCATAGACTTTTCTTATGTTATGAAGATACTAGACAAAATCACATTTTGGCATAATTGTGTGTGCTATTGTTCGTTCAAGCTCGAAAGAGAACTGTTTATTCTGGGCTGGCACACGGTCAGTGCATGCGCATTATGCGAGTCTCATCTATTCTAATCTAGGGCACTCACAGGCAGCTTTTCACTTCTTGTCGTGCAAAATGCGAAAAGGCATTTGAACCAATAAGAGGGGGATCTTGTAACACTAGTCAAAGGATGACAAAAAAGAAGAGATGCTGCGCTAATAGCCCTACTTTGTTTATTTCATATAAAATCGCGGCATTTTGCGTTATATAATTGCATAGGTTTGAGATCGCTATTACGACTGCGATATAATTAATCGTGCAGCACTAATGCTTAGTGTATTCTAAAGGGCAATAAACTCCACTCCAGCAAGATAGTCATTTTATGCAAATCATAGACCTTTATGCCTTATCTACAAATAAAGTATAATATTGGGAACATTGATCTTGAAGAGAGTGTCGTCGTGTTACTGTCGCAACCGAACGCGACGCGCTAATGCTGATGCATGGAGAATGACTGAGGCGAGATGACTTTCCGTTAACTTTAACTTAGAGACTAAAATATTAATTTTACCACACATTAAGCTATTGAATGACTTTAGAAGTCTTGGAATATAGTGTGAAAACTTGATTGTGCTTTACAGTTTTTTATGCCTTTAGTGGGGCTTAACAAAATAACACAATATGCAGAATGTCGGACGTCACTTATAGGCTAAACTGTTTTTATAGATAAAACTATTTACATTCGGCAGTCATGAAAACAAATCTCAGATAACGGTTGAGGTAACAATGTGTAATTTTGCGCCGGAGTTCTCCTTTAACTTACATTAGCTAGCTAACTACGAACGAGCTAACCAGATAACATTAACAAATTGACAAGCACTTACTGGGCACAGTGGGCAGAATGGCTCTTCAAATGACGGACGAAATTGGAGGTTGTCATCTGACTGTCCGCGATCTTAACGTTGCATGTCTTGCAAAGCGCTGTTCTTTTGCCATCTTGTTGTAAGAAATTCTTGAATCCAAAAGCGACGACGACCCTCGTTATCCCTCCGGCTGACATGTTGATGTGATCTGATGTAAGTGGGCGTGGTGTGCGCGTAAGGTATGAGAGGGCATGACTGATGATCTCGTGATCCAGTCATGACAGCGCTATTCTCAGCCTGCGCTCCAGCTGGATCAACTTTATTTTTTTTTACATAATTTATATATTTTATATTCAAACTGAAAACATGATGTGATTAACACTCAAGTCATATTATTACATGCAAGTGTGTTTGATTTATGGACCAAATTTTCAGATCAAGTTTATGGACCAAGTTAATTTAATTAATAAACTAATTATATAAAACTATTAATGCACTACAATTAAACTGGTTATATGCCTTTACTTATAAAAAATAAAAAACTTATTTAAAAAATACCAGGCTTAAGGCATTTATTTTTTATGCAGGCCATACACACAGGAGTGAAATGGTTAAGACCCCTCCCCCTACAAACACACACACATACACACACAGGACAGGCAAAGAGATGTAGGCTCAGATTGAGCAAGACCACATTCAAACAAACATATCTGACTTTCTGTGGGTCCTAGCTAATGAGTGTCAATTAGAAAGTTGTCCGGCTCGAGGAGTACAATATACATACCGATTTTTGTAACTGTAGATAAAACTAACAACCCCACTTTTGTCAAAAGGTGGCGCTACTGAGCCCTCACCACGCCCGTTTCTGAAACTTTGCACGTGTCTACTGGCTAATAAATGTGATGTGTCTGTCGAGTTTCATGCATTTTGAAGCATGCTAAGGGTCTCAAAAGCATCCTAAAAGCATCCTAAAAGAAGGGTAAAGTTTGATGCGTCGCCACGGCAACAGTTTCAAAGATATCAAGAATCCATTCACAGGTCTACATCTGCCGTATGTTTACATTATACATATGAAGTTTGAAGCAAATCGGGTAAAAATAAAAGGGTGATATCAAAGCATTTTGAAAGTGACACACTTCCTGCTGCCAGTTGGTGGCGCTATAACTTTGACTCACAATAGTCACATCCATGTGATCGTCCTCTTACAGCGAACACACTGCTGAAGTTTCATCAAGATCAGTTAATGTATGCTGAAGTTATAACAAACTTCCTGTTTCACGTTTCTCGCCATGATTTCGTTTCCTCGCCACGGCCAAACCGTTCGAGATATCAAAAATCCCCACACAAGCTTTCATCCTCAATGTCTTGACTTCACGCTGACCGAGTATTGTCGAATTTGGATCAAAGCTCTAGGAGGAGTATTTCAAATACCATTGCGAGCGTTTTACAAACAAACCTCAATAGCCGACTTCCTGTTGGGCTGGGGTAAAAAGTAAAAGCGCGAGGTATAGATGAAACGATGAGATCAACATGCGTACCGAGTTTCATATTATTACATGCAAGCGTGTTTGAGTTATGGACCAAGTGTTCGGACCCCGTTCCAGGGGGCGCTGACGAGCCCCCTGCCACGCCCGGGTACCATCTTCAGCCCGGCTCTGATGGCCGCGGGTTCTGACCCGTGTGCAAAGTTTCAAGAGTTTTCGAGCATGTTAAGGGCCCCAAAAGTGCCGAATAGTCGTAAGAAAAATAATAATAATAATAATAATAAGAATAATGAAAACAATAGGGCCTTCGCCCTTTCAGGGCTTGGGCCCATAGCGAGCAGCGATGGCGGGCCCAAGCCGGTGGCACCGCAACCCCGGCTCCTTTAGTTACCTAAAGGCACCGGGGTGGCGGTGCCGAAGGCTTTGGCCCTTTCATGATTAAATGTTAAAACGGCTTGCCATAGTCTGTCATTTTGACTAGTCACAATTATGTTACAGATATCTTAAATGATAATACAAACTATCCAAAATGTAATTACGACTAGACAGAAAGACATTGTTGATATCTACAATGTTAATTTCCGGATAGGCAAACTTAGCTTTTAAATGTTAAAAGGGCTTGCCATACACGGACGTAGGCTCAGAGAGAGTCTCACCATATTCAAACCAAAATATCTGACTTCCTCTTGGTCTGAGCTAATGACTATGAATTAGAAAGTTGTCTGGCTTGAGGAGTACAATGTATATAACGATTTTTGTAACTGTAGATAAAAATAACAACCCCACTTTTGTCAAAAGGTGGCGCTACTGAGCCCTCACCACGCCCGTTTCTGAAACTTTGCACATGTCTACTGGCTAATAAATGTGATGTGTCTGTTGAGTTTCATGCAATTTCAAGCATGCTAAGAGTCTCAAAAGCATCCTAAAATAATTTCAAAGTTTGAAGCTTTGCCACGGCAACAGTTTAAAAGATATCAAGAATCCATTCACAGGTCTACATCTACCGTATGTTTACATTATACAGATGAAGTTTTTCATCTGTTTTTCATCATTATACAGATGAAGTTTTTCATCTGTTTACATTATACAGATGAAGTTTTTCATTCATATTATTACATGCAAGCGTGTTTGATTTATGGACCAAGTTTTCGGACCCCGTTCCAGGGGGCGCTGTCTAGCCCCCCTGCCACGCCTAGGTACCATCTTCAGCCCGGGCCTGATGGCTGTGGGATATGACCTGTGTGCAAAGTTTCAAGAGTTTTCAAACCCGTTAAGGGCCTCAAAAGCCATTAAGAGTCTCAAAATCATCAAAAAAAAAGAATTTTAAAGTTTGATGCGTTGCCACGGCAACAGTATCAAAGATATCAAGAATCCATTCACAGGTCTTCATCTGCCATGTATTTACATTATACAGATGAAGTTTGAAGCAAATCGGGTAAAAATAAGAGGTTGATTTCAAAGCATTTTGAAAGTGACACACTTCCTGCTGCCAGTTGGTGGCGCTATAACTTTGACTCGAAATAGTCACATCCATGTGATCGTCCTCTTACAGCGAACACACTGATGAAGTTTCATCAAGATATGTTAATGTATGCTGAAGTTATAACACACTTCCTGTTTCACGTTTCTCGCCATAATTTCGTTTCCTCGCCACGGCCAAACCGTTTGAGATATCAAAAATCCCCTCACAAACTTTCATCCTCAATGTCTTGACTTCTTGCACACCGAGTTTGGTTGTGATTGGTAAACACATGCGTTGTAATTTGATGTATTTCTCCTAGGACAACTATTCAAACAACCCATAATTCTCAACTTCCATTTTAATTGTCGTAAAACTTAGAGCACGAAAGTTGTTTGGCCTGATGTGATCTATAATTGTACCGAGTTTCATATTAATTCACGCAAGTGTGTTTGATTTATGGACAAATGTTCGAATCCCAGTCCAGGGGCGCTGTCGAGCCGCCCTGCCACGCCCGATGACCAGCTTCAGCCCGGCCCTGATGGCCATGGGTTCTGACCCGTGTGCAAAGTTTCAAGAGTTTTAGAGGATGTTAAGGCCCCCGAAAATGCCAGAGAAGTCGCACACAGCAAATAAAGGGTTAAAATTAACCTGACAGGCGCCCCTCCTCTCACTCACACAGAGAGACACTGAGAGACTGGCAAAATTCTAAGATTTTCTCTACATTCAAACAAAGATATCTGACTTTCTGTGGGTCCTAGCTAATGAGTGTCAATTAGAAAGTTGTCCGGCTCGAGGAGTACAATATACATACCGATTTTTGTAACTCTAGTTAAAACTAACAACCCCACTTTTGTCAAAAGGTGGTGCTACTGAGCCCTCACCACGCCCGTTTCTGAAACTTTGCACATGTCTACTGGCTAATAAATGTGATGTGTCTGTCGAGTTTCATGCGATTTGAAGCATGCTAAGGGTCTCAAAAGCATCCTAAAAGAATGGTAAAGTTTGATGCGTTGCCACGGCAACAGTTTAAAAGATATCAAGAATCCATTCACAGGTCTACATCTGCCGTATATTTACATTATACAGATTAAGTTTGAAGCAAATCGGGTAAAAATAAAAGGGTGATTTCAAAGCATTTTGAAAGTGACACACTTCCTGCTGCCAGTTGGTGGCGCTATAACTTTGACTCACAATAGTCACATCCATGTGATCGTCCTCTTACAGCGAACACACTGCTGAAGTTTCATCAAGATCAGTTAATGTATGCTGAAGTTATAACACACTTCCTGTTTCACGTTTCTCGCCATAATTTCGTTTCCTCGCCACGGCCAAACCGTTCGAGATATCAAAAATCCCCTCGCAAACTTTCATCCTCAATGCCTTGACTTCATGCTGACCGAGTTTCGTGCCGTGTGTTTGAATTCTCTAGGAGGAGTATTGCACATTCCATTGCGAGCGTTTTACAAACAAACCTCAATAGCCGACTTCCTGTTGGGCTGGGGTAAAAAGTAAGAGTGTGAGGTATAGATGAAACGATGAGATCAACATGTGTACCGAGTTTCATATTATTACATGCAAGCGTGTTTGATTTATGGACCAAGTGTTCGGACCCCGTTCCAGGGGGCGCTGTCTAGCCCCCCTGCCACACCCAGGTACCATCTTCAGCCCGGCTCTGATGGCTGTGGGATCTGACCTGTGTGCAAAGTTTCAAGAGTTTTCAAACCCGTTAAGGGCCCCAAAAGCCGCTAAGAGTCTCAAAATCATCAAAAAAAAGAATTTTAAAGTTTGATGCGTTGCCACGGCAACAGTATCAAAGATATCAAGAATCCATTCACAGGTCTTCATCTGCTATGTATTTACATTATACAGATTAAGTTTGAAGCAAATCGGGTAAAAATAAAAGGGTGATTTCAAAGCATTTTGAAAGTGACACACTTCCTGCTGCCAGTTGGTGGCGCTATAACTTTGACTCACAATAGTCACATCCATGTGATCGTCCTCTTACAGCGAACACACTGCTGAAGTTTCATCAAGATCAGTTAATGTATGCTGAAGTTATAACACACTTCCTGTTTCACGTTTCTCGCCATGATTTCGTTTCCTCGCCACGGCCAAACCGTTCGAGATATCAAAAATCCCCTCGCAAACTTTCATCCTCAATGCCTTGACTTCATGCTGACCGAGTTTCGTGCCGTGTGTTTGAATTCTCTAGGAGGAGTACTTCAAATTCCATTGCGAGTGTTTTATGAACAACCCTAAATAACCGACTTCCTGTTGGGCTGGGGTAAAAAGTAATAGTTTGAGGTATATATGAACGATGAGATCTATATGTGCACCGAGTTTCATATTATTACATGCAAGCGTGTTTGAGTTATGGACCAAGTTTTCGGACCCCGTTCCAGGGGGCGCTGTCTAGCCCCCCTGCCACGCCCGGGTACCATCTTCAGCCCGGCCCTGATGGCCGCGGGATTCTGACCCGTGTGCAAAGTTTCAAGAGTTTTTGAGCATGTTAAGGGCCCCAAAAGTGCCCAAATAGTCGTATAAATAATAATAATAATAATAAATATAGCTGCGAGCAGCGATGGCGGGCCCAAGCCGGTGGCACCGCAACCCCGGTTCCTTTAGTTACCTAAATGCACCCGGGTGGCGGTGCCGAAGGCTTTGGCCCTTTTATGATTAAATGTTAAAACGGCTTGCCATACTCTGTCATTTCGACTAGTCACAATTATGTTACAGATATCTTAAATGATAATACAAACTATCCAAAATGTAATTACGAATAGACAGAAAGACGTTGTTGATATCTACAATGTTAATTCCGGACAGGCAAACTTAGCTTTTAAATGTTAAAAGGGCTTGCCATACAGGGACGTAGGCTCAGAGAGAGGCTCACCATATTCAAACCAAAATATCTGACTTCCTCTTGGTCCGAGCTAATGACTATGTATTAGAAAGTTGTCCGGCTTGAGGAGTACAATGTATATACGATTTTTGTAACTGTAGATAAAACTAACAACCCCACTTTTGTCAAAAGGTGGCGCTATTTAGTCCTTGCACTATGCCCGTTTCTGAAACTTTGCACATGTCTACTGGCTAATAAATGTGATGTATCTGTTGAGTTTCAAGCAATTTCAATTTCAATTTGACTGTTGAAAAGAAGTGCGCCGATTAGATACTCAGGATCGGTATCGGCTCTGACACTGCCATCTTTGACGAGGCTGATTCAAATTCTATATTGTGCATATACTATTCTATGTTAGGCACAAAGGCACAAAAACTTTCTAAAGTACCATAAAGTTTTTGTGTACTGTATTATTAGTGTTCTGAAGCTATTATGTGATATAGAAATTAATATTTAAGTCATTAAATTCAAGAACACAAACTTTTCCCTCTCTGCGCCTGTCAGTCATTCTCCATTCAGCATTCAAACAGCACGTCACATTCGGTTACAGTCAATGATGAAACGATCTTCAAGATGATTGAATGTTAATCCTATTATACTGGATCTTTAAGATAAAGGTCTAAAGGTCTATATTTTCGAATGAAGAAACTTTTTCTTGCTGGACTTTATTGCTGTAACTTAATCGTGTTACTTTCTACCGGGTGTCGGACGCTGTCGGTTAGATCACAACACTAGAGTCAGAGCACTATAATTGTTCTTCACGCACACAGTAACTGAAATTTAAAACCTTTAAAAGAAAAGGCTCAATAAACTATTGCATAGATAGATAATGTATAATACACTGTTCATAAATATGTATTTCCTTTGTGCTTTGAACTTTTCAATACGGACTCACTGCGCTGTAACTTCATGTGGCTTCAAGCACATCATTCTCCGCTCGGGATGCACATAAGTGCTTTGTGCTGCACCGTATTGGAGCCGTAATATCATAATGCAGTGACGTAATGACAGATTATTAATTGCCTTTCAATTATATGTTGCTGCGTCATTAAACATCTGTCCTATGCATTTCAAACATTTATAGCAGCCATGGCTATATTTTTTTATGATTTTTGTTATCTTGTTTTTCATGAATGTATTTTTCAAAAATAAGAGCAATGTGTATTATCTATTATTAATATGGTTTATAATAGCATTTTTGTCATAGATTATGACAAAGTAATCATATGATCCACCAGCGAGGAACCAGCAGAACAGAGTGAACATTCTTTCTGTTTAGTTCAATCCTACTTAATAGGAATTTATTTAAAATGCTCGCTCTACTCCACACCATTAATGTCTTGTGCGGACATCCGTATTTCGACTTTCGGTTTTAAGTAAGCGATTTAAAAGCTCCCAAGTCCCAGCGGAGTCACACGTTGATTAACCGGTGGGAATATACACAATAGGCCTACCTGATATTGAACACAAGAGGGCAGTATAGCACTACGTATGACTCAGATTATTATTTTTTTTATGAATTTTACAACAATTCTGGCTGTTTTTGAACGTAAACATAATTCTTAAATGAAAAAAAGGAAAAATTGGGGAAGTTATAATATTTGTATAATTTAATTTAGAAACAAATGATGTATAATTACATTTTTAGAAGATATGAGGCTTTTAGTGTTTACTTTTTTGACATTACTTTAATCTTTTGCCATAGTTGCACATGTCTACTGGCTAATAAATGTGATGTATCTGTTGAGTTTCAAGCAATTTCAAGCATGCTAAGAGTCCCAAAAGCATCAAAAAAGAATGTTAAAGTTTGATTCGTTGCCACGGCAACAGTATCAAAGATATCAAAAATTCATTCACAGGTCTACATCTGCCGTGTATTTACATTATACAGATGAAGTTTGAAGCAAATCGGTTAAAAATAAGAGAGTGGTTTCAAAGCATTTTGAAAGTGACACACTTCCTGCTGCCAGTTGGTGGCGCTATAACTTTGACTCACAATAGTCACATCCATGTGATCGGTCTCTTACAGCGAAAACACTGCTGAAGTTTCATCAAGATCAGTTAATGTATGCTGAAGTTATAACACACATCCTGTTTCATGTTTCTCGCCATAATTTCGTTTCCTCGCCACGGCCAAACCGTTCGAGATATAAAAAATCCCTTGGCACCTTTTCATCCTTAATGTCTTGACTTCACGCTGATCGAGTTTTGTCGAATTTGGTTCAGTGCTCTAGGAGCAATACTTAAATTCCATTGCATGTGTTTTAAACACAACCCTAAATAGCCGTCTTCCTGTTGGGCTGGGGTAAAAAGTAAGAGTGTGAAGTAGGCTATATATGAAACGATGAGATCTATATGTGTACCAAATTTCATATTATTACATGCAAGTGTGTTTGATTTATGGACCAAATTTTCAGACCAAGTTTATTGACCAAGTTAATCTGATTAATAAACTAATTATATAAAACTATTGTCAATGCACTACAATTAAACTAGTTATATGCCTTTACTTAAAAAAATAAAAATAAAAACTTATTTAAAAAATACCAGGCTTGAGAAATGTATTTTCTTTATGCAGGTCATACACACAGCAGTGAAATGGTTAAGCCCCCTCCCCCTGCACACATCACACACACACACAGACAGCAAAGACAGAGACACAGAGACATATAGGCTCAGAGTGACCATATTCAAACAAAAATATCTGAGTTTCTGTGGGTCCTAGCTAATAAGTGTAAATTAGAAAGTTGTCCGGCTCGAGGAGTACAATATACATACCAATTTTTGTAACTCTAGTTAAAACTAACAACCCCACTTTTGTCAAAAGGTGGCGCTACTGAGCCCTCACCACGCCCGTTTCTGAAACTTTGCACATGTCTACTGGCTAATAAATGTGATGTGTCTGTCGAGTTTCATGCATTTTGAAGCATGCTAAGGGTCTCAAAAGCATCCTAAAAGCATCCTAAAAGAAGGGTAAAGTTTGATGCGTCGCCACGGCAACAGTTTCAAAGATATCAAGAATCCATTCACAGGTCTACATCTGCCGTATGTTTACATTATACATATGAAGTTTGAAGCAAATCGGGTAAAAATAAAAGGGTGATATCAAAGCATTTTGAAAGTGACACACTTCCTGCTGCCAGTTGGTGGCGCTATAACTTTGACTCACAATAGTCACATCCATGTGATCGTCCTCTTACAGCGAACACACTGCTGAAGTTTCATCAAGATCAGTTAATGTATGCTGAAGTTATAACACACTTCCTGTTTCACGTTTCTCGCCATGATTTCGTTTCCTCGCCACGGACAAACCGTTCGAGATATCAAAAATCCCCTCGCAAACTTTCATCCTCAATGTCTTGACTTCACGCTGACCGAGTTTCGTCGAATGTGGATCAAAGCTCTAGGAGGAGTATTTGACATTCCATTGCGAGCGTTTTACAAACAAACCTCAATAGCCGACTTCCTGTTGGGCTGGGGTAAAAAGTAAGAGCGCGAGGTATAGATGAAACGATGAGATCAACATGTGTACCGAGTTTCATATTATTACATACAAGCGTGTTTGAGTTATGGACCAAGTGTTCGGACCCCGTTCCAGGGGGCGCTGACGAGCCCCCCTGCCACGCCCGGGTACCAGCTTCAGCCCGGCTCTGATGGCCGCGGGTTCTGACCCGTGTGCAAAGTTTCAAGAGTTTTCGAGCACGTTAAGGGCCCAAAAGTGCCCAAAGGTAGTAAAATAATAATAATTATAATAATAATAAAGAAAAATAATCCAAGGAAAACAATAGGGCCTTCGCCCTTTCAGGCTTGGGCCTAATAAATATAGCTGCGAGCAGCGATGGCGGGCCCAAGCCGGTGGCACCGCAACCCCGGTTCCTTTAGTTACCTAAAGGCACCCGGGTGGCGGTGCCGAAGGCTTTGGCCCTTTATGATTAAATGTTAAAACGGCTTGCCATACTCTGTCATTTCGACTAGTCACAATTATGTTACAGATATCTTAAATGATAATACAAACTATCCAAAATGTAATTACGAATAGACAGAAAGACGTTGTTGATATCTACAATGTTAATTCCGGACAGGCAAACTTAGCTTTTAAATGTTAAAAGGGCTTGCCATACAGGGACGTAGGCTCAGAGAGAGGCTCACCATATTCAAACCAAAATATCTGACTTCCTCTTGGTCCGAGCTAATGACTATGTATTAGAAAGTTGTCCGGCTTGAGGAGTACAATGTATATACCGATTTTTGTAACTGTAGATAAAACTAACAACCCCACTTTTGTCAAAAGGTGGCGCTATTTAGTCCTTGCACATGCCCGTTTCTGAAACTTTGCACATGTCTACTGGCTAATAAATGTGATGTATCTGTTGAGTTTCAAGCAATTTCAATTATTTCAATTTGACTGTTGAAAAGAAGTGCGCCGATTAGATACTCAGGATCGGTATCGGCTCTGACACTGCCATCTTTGACGAGGCTGATTCAAATTCTATATTGTGCATATACTATTCTATGTTAGGCACAAAGGCACAAAAACTTTCTAAAGTACCATAAAGTTTTTGTGTACTGTATTATTAGTGTTCTGAAGCTATTATGTGATATAGAAATTAATATTTAAGTCATTAAATTCAAGAACACAAACTTTTCCCTCTCTGCGCCTGTCAGTCATTCTCCATTCAGCATTCAAACAGCACGTCACATTCGGTTACAGTCAATGATGAAACGATCTTCAGATGAAAATGAATTAACTATTATATACTGGATCTTTAAGATAAAGGTCTAAAGGTCTATATTTTCGAATGAAGAAACTTTTTCTTGCTGGACTTTATTGCTGTAACTTAATCGTGTTACTTTCTACCGGGTGTCGGACGCTGTCGGTTAGATCACAACACTAGAGTCAGAGCACTATAATTGTTCTTCACGCACACAGTAACTGAAATTTAAAACCTTTAAAAGAAAAGGCTCAATAAACTATTGCATAGATAGATAATGTATAATACACTGTTCATAAATATGTATTTCCTTTGTGCTTTGAACTTTTCAATACGGACTCAATGCGCTGTAACTTCATGTGGCTTCAAGCACATCATTCTCCGCTCGGGATGCACATAAGTGCTTTGTGCTGCACCGTATTGGAGCCGTAATATCATAATGCAGTGACGTAATGACAGATTATTAATTGCCTTTCAATTATATGTTGCTGCGTCATTAAACATCTGTCCTATGCATTTCAAACATTTATAGCAGCCATGGCTATATTTTATGATTTTTGTTATCTTGTTTTTCATGAATGTATTTTTCAAAAATAAGAGCAATGTGTATTATCTATTATTAATATGGTTTATAATAGCATTTTTGTCATAGATTATGACAAAGTAATCATATGATCCACCAGCGAGGAACCAGCAGAACAGAGTGAACATTCTTTCTGTTTAGTTCAATCCTACTTAATAGGAATTTATTTAAAATGCTCGCTCTACTCCACACCATTAATGTCTTGTGCGGACATCCGTATTTTGACTTTCGGTTTAAGTAAGCGATTTAAAAGCTCCCAAGTCCCAGCGGAGTCACACGTTGATTAACCGGTGGGAATATACACAATAGGCCTACCTGATATTGAACACAAGAGGCAGTATAGCACTACGTATGACTCAGATTATTATTTTTTTATGAATTTTACAACAATTCTGGCTGTTTTGAACGTAAACACAATTCTTAAATGAAAAAAGGAAAAATTGGGGAAGTTATAATATTTGTATAATTTAATTTAGAAACAAATGATGTATAATTACATTTTTAGAAGATATGAGGCTTTTAGTGTTTACTTTTTTGACATTACTTTAATCTTTTGCCATAGTTGCACATGTCTATTGGCTAATAAATGTGATGTATCTGTTGAGTTTCAAGCAATTTCAAGCATGCTAAAGTGCCAAAGCATCACTAAATGAATTTTAAAGTTTGTCGGCCTGAACTGTGCAGTTCACACTTACATGAACTTGCTCACAGTGAATCATTGAGTGTTCAAGTTGTTTAGGCTGTTTCACACACACAAACAACGTGATTTGATTCCACAAACAGGAGGTAACTCACTACACGAGTTAACAAACGCACTACATAGAGATACAACCACGATCGGATGATAAGAGCATATCATTTGTGACTCAATGAGAGCTGTTTCAGTTACTATAATACGGTCTAAATCCTGAAAAATAATCAAACAAATAACGAGTTGACAACACACGATTCTATCTGGTCTAGAAAACCATGTTTTGTAACGAAAAACACGCAATAAAACGAACCAGAAATGACGCGAAACTGCAGAGAAGAACACAACACGCGAATATGGACGTCAGACAGAAACTAGTGCTGCACACTGTTTGCTCGACGATATGCTCTGAGAAAAAAAAATGCAAAAAGAAAAAGTAAGATTTACCTGGTGTCCTCAACCCATGCGTTGCTATGATTGGCTTACTCATGACACACTGCAATTGAGTCGCAGCGACCTGCGCGAGATATCTAGCATGCTAGATATTTTCTGAGCTCGGTGACCTGTCTGCGAGCTGTCTGCGAGCTGTCTTTGATGCGTTGTTGGCTCTTTCACACTAACTGATTGGCGAGCGTTAATCGTCCGCTAATTGCCCGCGATTTGCACGCGATAACACCCTGACTTGTCGGCGACTCAACGATTTGCAAATCGGGCTTAAATCGGGCTTAAAATCACGTAGTGTGAACTAGGCTTAAGAGTCCCAAAAGCATCCTAAAAGAAGGGTAAAGTTTGATGCGTCGCCACGGCAACAGTTTCAAAGATATCAAGAATCCATTCACAGGTCTACATCTGCCGTATGTTTACATTATACATATGAAGTTTGAAGCAAATCGGGTAAAAACAAAAGGGTGATATCAAAGCATTTTGAAAGTGACACACTTCCTGCTGCCAGTTGGTGGCGCTATAACTTTGACTCACAATAGTCACATCCATGTGATCGTCCTCTTACAGCGAAAATACTGCTGAAGTTTCATCAAGATCAGTTAATGTATGCTGAAGTTATAACAAACTTCCTGTTTCACGTTTCTCGCCATGATTTCGTTTCCTCGCCACGGCCAAACCGTTCGAGATATCAAAAATCCCCACACAAGCTTTCATCCTCAATGTCTTGACTTCACGCTGACCGAGTATCGTCGAATTTGGATCAAAGCTCTAGGAGGAGTATTTCAAAATACCATTGCGAGCGTTTTACAAACAAACCTCAATAGCCGACTTCCTGTTGGGCTGGGGTAAAAAGTAAAAGCGCGAGGTATAGATGAAACGATGAGATCAACATGCGTACCGAGTTTCATATTATTACATGCAAGCGTGTTTGAGTTATGGACCAAGTGTTCGGACCTTATTCCAGGGGGCGCTGACGAGCCCCCTGCCACGCCCGGGTACCATCTTCAGCCCGGCTCTGATGGCCGCGGGTTCTGACCCGTGTGCAAAGTTTCAAGAGTTTTTCGAGCATGTTAAGGGCCCCAAAGTGCCCGAATAGTCGTAAGAAAAATAATAATAATAATAATAATAATAATATAGAAAAGAATAATCCTAAGGAAAACAATAGGGCCTTCGCCCTTTCAGGGCTTGGGCCCTAATAATAATAATCGTTAGGAAAACAATAGGGCCTTCGCCCTTTCAGGGCTTGGCCCTAATAATAGAAAAGAATAATCCAAGGGAAAACAATAGGGCCCTTCGCCCTTTCAGGGCTTGGGCCCTAATAATAGAAAAGAATAACCTAAGGAAAACAATAGGGCCTTCGCCCTTTCAGGGCTTGGGCCCTAATAATCGGAAGGAAAACAATAGGGCCTTCGCCCTTTCAGGGCTTGGGCCCTAATAATTCCAAGGAAAACAATAGGGCCTTCGCCCTTTCAGGGCTTGGGCCCTAACAATCACATTAGGCTACATTATTGTGTATAAAGTAAAATAAATGAAAAATAACTAAAATTTAAGTGCCTACAAATAACTTATAGCCAACAAATTATAGCACCATTAAAATATTAATCACATGTTATACGTCATAGAACACGGATTTATGTTACAAGGTAAACAATACTTTTCATCATTGACGTGAGGAAACCTATCCTAGATGTCGTTCTAGCGTTATGCACAGCACACCATGATATAATTAGCCAAGCAATGATAAAACTTCCAATATACACAAATAGGCTTAATTAACGTTGCCGAGAAGAAAGCAGGCAATGTCGGCATCCTTTTTAAAATCGTTGCTTGTCATGAGCTCTTTACATCTTGGAAAGGCAACTCCAATATTTACTTTTATCTTGTTGATTTGCCTGTTGCGTTGCCGTTTTAATTCTCTTTTACGCTTCCTTGGCGACTCTAACACGTATCCTCGAGAATAAGAGTGATCCTGAAGAGTGAGCAACAGACTTTCAAAAAGGCTTAAAGGTTTTTATATACCGGTATCAGTCTCAAGCAATCCCCCTCTTCACATTCACGCGAAAGGCGAAGCTTGAATTAACGGGTATGTCCCTCTTTGGCTAATGTACTTTCAAGATGGAGGGGCAATATAACAGCTATATATATATATATATAATATATATATATGAAGAGTTCAGATGCAAAAGCCTCTATGTGCCATTTGAAATTTTCTTCTAAAATAATCATTTTTATCAAGCTTGTATATTTAAGTTCAGTAATTTCACTTAAATGGCAATGAAGATTACCTATTAATTGTCATTTAAGTGAAATTACTGAACTTAAATATACAAGCTTGATAAAAATGGTCATTTTAGAAGAAAAATTCAAATGGCATTTAGAGGCTTTTGCATCTGAACTCTTCATATATATATATATATATAGGTAGGTAGGTAGGTAGGTAGGTAGGTAGGTAGGTAGGTAGGTAGGTAGATAGATAGATAGATAGATAGATAGATAGATAGATAGATAGATAGATAGATAGATAGATAGATAGATAGATAGATAGATAGATAGATAGATAGATAGATAGATAGATAGATAGATAGATAGATAAAGCCGGTGGCACCGCCACCATGGTGCCTTTAGGGTTACTGTGCACGACATGCAAAACGTAACCCTGCTTTGACTGATGCAAGCTCAACAGCACAGTTCTTTTTGACAGTGTGGGTGCAAAAGTACACATTGAGGGCATATATAAACCACAAAGTATGCATGAGTAACCTTCTGAAACCTAAAATGAAAAATAAGATGCCCTACAGACGTCATGGATTTAACGGACACATTATATAAGTACACAAGGCTGAAAATTCATATGAAGTGTGCCATTTCGTGAACACTATATTTGTGAAAAACAAGCAGTTAATTAAATAAAGTCACTAAATGAAGCAAATTTTAGTTTATCTGATACTTTTTTCCAGTGCTGTTAACTGTACAGTCTTTACAGTCTTTACCAAGAAATACTATGAAATATAATTTACAAAAGCTTCTGCAGGACAGACTTTACAAAATATAGTAAAAAAGAAAATTAAGCTGTTACACTGAGATGGTTTGGGAAAACCATAAAGTGTTTTTGTACAGTCAATGAATTGTGTACAGGATGCATTAAA
>NW_024121660.1:0-20451 GCF_016745375.1 Pimephales promelas
GATCAGCCTGCTGGAGAGCACACATATCAGAAGTGGTATGGTGAGGCAGAGCCATGACGGCCGTTTGAATTGCTTCAGCCTGAGTGCCCTGGAGAGCCTGCCTGCAAAGGCTTGGGCAATGACGTCCCAGGAAGCATAGCTTCCATATCTGGCTGGGCCAGGAGGATGTTGACGAGATAAAGCATCTGCGTTCTTATTACTTCTGCCCGAACGATATTTTACCTCAAAATCAAACGATGCCAAGCTGAGCAGCCCAACGTTGCTCAGTGGCACCAAGTTTAGCAGATGACAGTGGCTAAGCGGATTGTTATCGGTAAATACCACACACTTGTGGCCCAGCAGGTATTCCCGAAATTTCTCCGTCATAGCCCACTTAAGTGCCACAAACTCCAGTCTCATAGAGCTGTAGTTCACCATATTACGCTCCGTAGGCCTCAAAACCCGACTTGCATAAGCTATGGGCCTAACTTTACCATCCTGCTCTTGTGATAAAACAGCTCCTAGGCCGCCATGACTTGCGTCCACCTCTAAAATAAAAGGAAGCGAAAAATCGGCGTATGCGAGCACAGGGGTACTTGTGAGCCTAACTTTCAGTGCTTCAAAACTGCTCTGGCACTCTGCGGTCCAGTTCTCAATGGTAGCCTGCGCTGTCACTCTCTTAGACTTCGCGGCCCCCAGATGAGCCACCAGCTTATGTAGGGGAGCCGCCAGCTTAGCGAAACCCTCCACAAAGCGGCGATAATAACTGGCGAACCCAAGGAATGAGCGCAGCTCTGAAACTGTAGTAGGAGGCTGCCAGTTAGCCACAACCTCCACTTTGCTTGGATCGGTTGCAACCCCTTTGCTGGAATCACATGCCCCAAGTAACGCACCTCCTCCTGAAAAAGGCACATTTGGTGAACTTTGCCTTAAGGTTTTCTCTTTGAAGCCGGCAAAGCACTACTTCCAACCTATCCAAGTGTTGCTGGACGGTGGAGGAGAAAACCACAATATCGTCAAGATAAAGCAACAAAGACTGGTTTTGTTGATCACCAAACAGTCTTTGCATCAATCTTTGGAACGTGCCAGGGGCGTTACACAGCCCAAAGGGCATGCGATTCCATTCAAAAAGCCCAAAGGGGGTGCAAAATGCAGTCTTGGGCCGATCTGCCTCAGCAACTGGGACCTGGTTATACCCACTCGCCAGGTCCAGGGTTGAGAACCAGCGAGCACCGGTAAGAGACTCCTCAATACGAGGAAGAGGAAAAGCATCTTTTCGGGTTTTACTGTTGAGCTGCCTATAGTCAACGCACATTCTTAGAGTTCCATCCTTCTTCTTGACTAAGACAATGGGGCTGGCATAAGGACTACTGCTCTCCCTGATGACCTGTGCCTCGAGAAGTTGGTGAATATGCTCTTTAACCGTCTCGTATTCAGACGGAGGAATACGCCTATGACGCTGCCTGACCAGGACATTGTCTAAAAGAGGGATATCATGGGCGATCAGATTAGTACAACCAAGGTCTCCATCATGAGCAGAAAAGACAGAACTATATCTCTCCAGAAGGGACTTCAACTGACCCTGCTCTTCAACAGGCAAGCATGAAAGGTCCATGGTGTCTATCTGCTCCTGCATCGTAGAAACAGCAGTCTGAGAAGCCACTGTAGCCGCCCCTGAAGGTACCTCCGTAACTCCTGTCGGCAGACTAACAACACAAACCCCATCCAACGTACCTACCACCGTACGTGGGTAGAGCAGCACATCAAGGGTACCCACATTCACCACTGGGATGTAGGCAGTACCCCTTACCACCCGAACCAACGCGGGAGATGCCAGGAGTCCAGCTGGCAAACCAGAGCTCGGAGGTTCAAACAGTACAGTATCCTCAGAATACTGCGCTGAACATGTGGTAGGGACAATTTTCATCACCCCTCCAGGAATCCAACAAGCCTTTCTGCCTCGCACTCTTACCTTACCAGCTGCATTAAGGGAACGGGTGCTGGCCTGCTGGCACCCCTGCAACGCCCTCACAAAAGATTCTGGACTATTGGCAACAGCAGGCAAGTTAAACATGGCCAAGCCATGCAGACTAAAAAGCTCTCGATAGCATCTGCGAATCACGTTCATTCCCAAAATACCAGGAACCTGCGAAGACGCACCACCCGGGGGGTCCTTAACTACCAGCAACCCACACCGCTGCATCAGTTTACCACAAAGCTCAATATCAAGCTCTAAGTAGCCAAGGTAGGGAATAGCCAGCCCATTAGCTGCCCTAAGCTGCAGCCAGTGACAGGACTGAAGCCTCTCTTGACCCCATGGCTCGAACTGCTGAAGAAAGAAGCTCTCAGTGACTGTGGAAACCATCGACCCGGTGTCCACCAAGCAGGGGACCTCAACTCCACCCATACGCACGTCTAAATGTGGACAAGAAGACATCAACTTTGCAGTGTCCGGCAGACAATTAAAAACAACTGAACCAATCGCTGCCCCCTCCGAACTGTGGCTCTGCAATCCGGCGGGTGCTAGTTTTCCGATGCAGGAGCGGGGCGAGATGGCCCATTAAAAGGTGGAGGGGCAGATGAAGTAAAGGGTGCACGAGCAGGGACACGTTCTCCTTCGCACTCCCTGGCAAAATGGCCAGGCTTCTGACACCGCCTACATATTATAGGGCCACTATAAGTTGAACGACCGCGCTGGCTAGAGCTCTGCAGGCGGCCAATGCTTTGAGTAAGCTGATTGAGCTGGTCTTGCTGCAGCCTCAGCATCTCCCGCATTTCACTAAGCTCAGATTGATGTAGTGAGTTACTAACCGACCGAGGATCACTCTGAACACCAAACTGAAAACCAAGGGCTGAAGGGACAGAGTGACTCCGGCCCCTAGCGCCTCCAGGCAAACCCTCTCGTTCCCACCGGATCGCTTCTGCTCTCACCTCAAGGAGGGTAGCGGCTGGCTGTCTACGCGCGTACTGCTTCAGCTCGCGACGGAGAGCGCCGTCAAGTACATGCTCAATAAATTGATCGCGTAGTAAAACTTCAGCATTTGGAATATCGCCGGGGGCACGCTGCTTTACCGACGTCATAAGACTCATCAGCGCGAGGGAGAACTCTTGCAGGGTTTCCCCTTCGCGCTGCCGACGGGAGAAAAATGCTTCCTGCAATGATACATAGGATTCGCAACAACCATAAAGCTCCTGCAAAATGGCAATTATCTTATCTGGGCTCTCACGTTCTGCAGTAGGACGAAATTTTACTTCCTCACGGGCCTCTCCCTCTAGGTGGTCAAACAAAAAGAATGCCTGATCGGATGTAGACAGATGACGTGCCCTCATACAGGATTGCACTTCCTCAATCCATTCTGCTAACCCTATACCTGACCTTCCCCTGAATATAGGACATTTTCGATCTCGGGGCACAAAAACCAGTCTCTCAGTTATAGGAGCTCTAGCCACTGGTTGAGCAGTGGTTAACACATTAGGGGGTGTGGAACTAGGTCCAGGCACGGCCGCAGCCTGCTCCTGGCGCAGCTTCTCATTATCTGCTCTTAACTGCTTAACTAGATCCCTCAACTCCTGTAACTCTCCCTCCATACTCACCCTACCCAACAAAGGGGAACTCGACCGTAAGAAGGTAGAAAGACGGGGAAGTCGCCGGCTGCTGTTTTGCCTGTAACACACAGAAAAAAACAGAAGAGAAAAAAACAAAAAACAAAACAAAAACAACAAAATTGAACACGTCCTTGGCATTAAATTGTGACCCTGCCGACTATACGCCAAATGTGGCGTTCTAAACCAGGACAGACTAAACACCGACTACGCCACTCTGGGAATTTCACCCAGAGAATGATTTTTCTACCCAAGCTCTATAAATCCAACAGCTAAAGACACACAGATTCGTGTACAATAGAGCCAAAGACAGTGTTCAATTTTGAAAGCGCAGCATTTATTAATTTCAATAATTTAACAGTTTAAAACAATCGTCTCTCGGGGAAGAGAACACAAAACAAAAAAAAACAAAAAAAAAAACAAAATTGCTGAGGCTTACCGATGGAGGCAAAGTATTCAAAAGGTGGTAAAAGATCCCAGAACACCCCCCCAGTAAACACACAAACACACCCCCAATGATAGCAAATGCAAACAGGGGGCTCGTTCTTCGTACCTCGCTAACTCAGTTAGCTGGATTTGATTGTTGTCGATTTGGCATGATCTTGGATCGTTTGGTTCTTCGACGCTCATCCTGGACTTGCTGTCATAGCAACAGGTCCGTCAGCTTGAACCTGCTCGCGAGCAGGCTTATTTCATGTAAACAGGATTAGATCGCGGCTGATACGGGAAGTCCTTTAGCGCAGCACGATAGTGTAGCCTAATTTCTGAGATTATTTTTTTTTCTCGTGAAACGATCGTCGTGAGGGTGTCGTTTATACTTTATTTTGTGGGAAATGCACATTAATGTTCGATTCGATGAGAAATGCATTTTTCCATTATACAGGTGATAACAACAGGATCCTGCATGGAGACAGGTGTTTTATGACCCCATTCCCTGACCCAAACCCCAGACCAGTCATATTACACAACATTGCCAACATCAGAAACATAGAAAAAAAAAATTAATTAAGCCTAAAATAAAAGACAAGACAAATTTGCAAAACTCTATTTGCTTAGAGTTTTATTTCAATAGTTCTTTGTAAAGAAAAGCCAGTTATTCAGTCATATTTTAAGGTCAAGAGATATTAAGAGATATTAAGGTCAGCAATAGTACTCTGTGTGAAATAGTGTATTTAAGTCTGAAGTTTATTTTGAAGCAACTCTATTTCTAGTGCAACTTAGTCAAGTTATTTCTCCCCCTGATTTTTATTTTTTCAAAATATTCTATTTTCTGTTGAAGACTCAAATGGGGAACGAATTTCACCCTGTGTCGTTTGTGTCACACATGCCTCATGCAACAAATAAAAAGGAAAAGTTGTCTACACTGCCCACCCCTGTATCACTGCTGTGTGCAGACTCTTCTGTAGGCCTTTCTGTACATGTGGACTCCTCTCAGAAATAACAGGCATAGGCACAAGTAGAAATCAATTAAAGCCATCAATAAATTAAAGTTCTTCCTCCAAAGGACAGTCATCTGAAGTTTTCTTCACTCTCCAGTGCAATGTGATTGATAACTCATGGCAAAATATTTTTACATTAACATAAGTTTATCAGTTTTTACTTTCACAAGACAAAGCAATTTATCATTACTCAAGATTTAACAGTTGAAATGACTAAACCAGCCAATTTGGATTATGGGTCTACTTCATTTAATGCAGCAGCAAATTATTTCACAGTGTACAAAGATAATGTAAATCTCATTTCCCAGTGATGTAGGTGTTGCTGCTACTGGTCCCTGATGTGGGTCTGGAAGAGCTGAACCCAGGGATGCCCTTCACAACAGGGCAATTCACATTCAACCCAAGGGTCAGCTCTTCTGCCAGGGTCAGGAGCATCATTATTATTTTTTTCTCAGCCTTTTTCCTGTTTGCTTTTATAAACAGACAATCATTTATTTAACAGTGCCTTTTTAAAAGAGACCAGTAGGCCTATAAGGCCTAGTAATTACCATTAGGCCTAAGTAGAATATTTTTGTACTTCACTTTCACCATGTCCATTATTATAGTGTGGTGACTCGACATTACAATGAACAAAGTAATTATGAAATTATGAAAATAAAAATAAAATAATAATAATAATAATAAGTTATTAAAACATCTAACATGGCCACCACAAACGCATTTAATTTGTCTTCTACTTTTGCCAGCACTCTCTCCTGGCTTTTGCACACTTTGAGGTGTTCCTGGCGTTTTAATTAAAGACTGAAATTCGGCATAACCTTGCATTAAAAGCGCTTGCTCTGCTTGGGAGAAAAACCGGGCGTTTTCTTTGGCCACGCTGAACAGCCAATAGCAGCGCTGCTGATCACTGGTTCTGCTATCGATACATGTCACCTTTTAAACCAACGCGAGAACGCGCAGTTATCTCAGATAACTCAATCCAGCGATACTAATCATAAACAACAGGTGTGTTCGAAGAACCCAATTAGCCGGATCATGATTAGCACGATGATATCATCTTGGATGTCTCATTTGATCTCGGATGTTTTAAGCAACGTACGAAGAACGAGCCCAGGGAAGTCCACAGCACTCCAAACGGGGACAACACCACCCAGACACCAATACCTCCACCGGCTCTCAGCTACTGTAACAGAAAAAGAAAAAACCCAAAGAAGTACGCAAATAAAACACACACTCTTTCAACAAAGATTTACCAAAAAGAAAATACAGAAATCAGAGAATCAATATTTTTCTTATCACAAAATGAACAATAACTGCCAGAACCAACTAAGGCTCTAAAGGGCAGTAAAAATATCAAAAGAAAATAAACAAATAAATAAATGTTCTCAATTCAATAATCAAAGAAAATCTAAATCACCTTCACAAAACATAAACAATAACTGCCAAAACCCACAATGGCTCTACAGAGGCAGTAAAAATATCACAATAAACAAACAAATAAATATTTCCCAGCTCAGTAAATCAAAATAATAAACTTAGAACACAAAATGACTGCCAAAACCAACAATGGTTATAATACAGGAGTATAAAGAAAAAAAAAATATATATAAAAATATATATTATATATATATATATATATATATATATACACACAAACTCAGTAAATAAAAAATAAATAAAAAATAAAAATAAATAAATCAAATTGAAAGATAAATGCAACTTTAATCTAAATTGGAATCAAAACAAACAAACAAACCAAAAGAAAGCAAACCCAGAAAAACAAACTTCTTACATCGACAAAATTATAATATAAAAGCCCCAAACCCCTTGAGATAGTCACATATCATAAAAACAATAGCACTCACGAACCAAATGCCACATACTCTTGGCCAAACAGCCGTAACTACCCGGTGGCCGTGATCAGACGAGCATACAGCGATCTGCTCCAGTCGCTGATATGCTATTTACACAAATGAGGCGGTGGCCCGGGCAAAGTGGCACATGTGGCAAACGGAGACATAAATAAAACACGGAAATGTCCAGCACCTTAAACACATGCAAAAAGGCACAATATAGTTGTCAGGTAAATAGGCAATTAAGCAAAACAGCAGCCAGCGAATCGGTCCTGTGCAGCTAGTGATGATCTCCGGCTAAACTGGCCTCATTCCTGTTAGCCATCGTTCAGACGTACCCGAGGGAGAAAGCTCGACGAGTGCCCACGGCACTGATAATGCAGTGTGTTCAGTGGTTCAATGAATTGAACGACGAGATGAGAGTTCGTCCATCCGGCCGGAGATCTGTTAGCGCAACAACGCACACACGGAGAGAGGGACCCGGACGCACAACGCAACTTCCGGTCACCGATGAGCAGGAGAGGGCGTCAGAAGGATTACGCGCTATTTATAGGAGGGAGCTTCACACGGGGAGTGACCAAGGGAACACCAGCTCATCAGACTAACTCGTACTGCCACACAAAGGATTGCAGTTCTTGAAACAAAGTTAAATTCGGGACCGACAAACCAGACGGAATTAAGGCACAACAGAGCTCCGTCGTGGATGCCCTCAGCGCACAGCCGGTGAGTCCCATGAATCTAGTGCTCCTCAACAGGCTATACTGACTGTAGAGAAACAAGCCGATCGACTTACAAATCGATGGCACAAACAGGGAGCGAGACCCAAAGCTGTTCTTAGCTGTTCTTTTTAAAGATGTTTATCAATGTAAGCAAATATCATTTGGGAATTACCCCTTTTTCGAATATCTGGGTATTGTGTTAAAAGGTGCTCCACGTATTTTACTTATCATTATTTACAGGCCTCCAAAATACTCTCCAGCCTTTGCTGAGGACTTTACAGAACTGTTATCAACAATTGCCTCTGATTTTGACTGTTTTGCCATTGCTGGAGATTTCAACATTCACATAGATAATGCAGAAAACAATATGGCAAAAGAAATCAAAACTGTTTTAAAAACTTTTGTTTTGACACAGCATGTACATGGTCCCACACACAATCGTGGACACACTCTAGATTTACTTATCAGTAGGTTTAAACATCTCATCGATTGTTATTAAGGATGTAGCACTGTCTGATTATTTCTGTATTTTCTTTGATATATTGATCTCTCCTGCCATTGAAGCTAGAGCTGTGTCAAGAAGAGATGCTTAAATGAAAACACTGGTGTGCTATTTATGAAGGCTATAGCTTTAAAACCAAGCATATCTGCTGACCCTGTTGATTTTCTCCTTGATTCTTTTAACTCAAAAGTTAAGAGTGTAATTGATGATATTGCTCCTGTGAAAGTCAGGAAGAATAGTGGCAGACAAAAAGCACCTTGGAGAAACTCAACAGCAGTGCAAAATATGAAAAGACAATGCAGAAGAACAGAACGCATGTGGCGGAAGACAAAACTTGTAGTCCATTATAACATCTACAAAGACACCATCCACGCTTTCAATAGGGAACTAGGCAAAGCTAGACGGACTTTCTTCTCAAATATTATAAACAGCAATATAAACAACACACGCACTCTTTTTGCTACTGTAGAGAGACTGACAAACCCCCCGAGCCAGATTCCCATAGAAATACTTTCAGAAAGGAAATGCAGTGAGCTTGCTTCTTTCTTCTCTGAGAAAATCAATAACATCAGAAAGGTGATCAGCACATCCTTGAGTTGCTCTGGGGTCAGGCAGACCAGACCACAACCTGAGAAAGTAGTTACTATGTCTGATTTCGAAGAAATTGATGACACAATTTTGGTAGAAACCGTACAGCACCGTAAAACATCAAACTGCGCCCTTGACACACTTCCCACATCTTTTTTCAAAAGTGTGTTAAACTGTTTAGAAGCAGATCTAGAAGTGGTAAATGCCTCACTTCACTCTGGGAGTTTTCCGAACTCCCTGAAAACTGCAGTTGTCAAGCCCCTCCTAAAAAAGAGCAATCTGGATAAGACCATCTTGAGCAATTATAGACCGATCTCAAATCTTCCTTTCATAGGCAAGATCATTGAAAAGGTTGTCTTCAATCAGCTGAACAAATTTTTAAGCTCAAATGGATATTTTGACAATTTTCAATCTGGTTTCCGATCGCATCACAGCACGGAGACAGCGCTCATAAAGATAATAAACGATATTCGCTTAAATACTGATACAGGCAAATTATCCGTGTTGGTACTACTCGACCTCAGTGCTGCATTTGACACTGTTGATCATGACATACTTCTTGACAGGCTGGAAAACTGGGTGGGGCTTTCTGAGATAGTCCTAAAATGGTTCAGGTCATAGAAGGGAGAGGTTATTTTGTGAGTATGGGAGAACATAAGTCTGAGTGGACATCCATGACTTGCGGAGTCCCTCAGGGCTCGATTCTTGCGCCACTCCTGTTCAACCTGTATATGCTCCCAATGAGCCAAATAATGAAAAAGAACCAAATCGCTTACCACAGCTACGCAGACGACACACAGCTCTACTTAGCCCTATCGCCTAACGACTACAGCCCCATTGACTCCCTGTGCCAATGCATTGATGAAGTAAACGGTTGGATGTGTCAAAACTTTCTGCAGTTAAACAAAGACAAAACTGAAGTTATTGCGTTTGGAAACAAAGATGAAGTTCTCAAGGTGAATGCATACCTTGACGCTAGGGGTCTAACAACTAAAAATCAAGTCAGGAATCTTGGTGTGTCTCTAGAGTCAGACCTTAGTTTCAATAGTCATGTCAAAGCAATAACTAAATCAGCATACTATCATCTGAAAAATATTTCAAGAATTAGATGCTTTGTTTCCAGTCAAGACTTGTTTGTTTCCAACAAGAAACTTGTGCATGCTTTCATCACCAGCAGGGTGGATTACTGTAATGGCCTCCTCACTGGCCTTCCTAAAAACACCATAAGACAGTTGCAGCTCATACAGAACGCTGCTGCCAGGATTCTGAGCAGGACCAGAAAATATGAACACATCACACCAGTCCTCAGGTCTTTACACTGGCTGCCAGTTACATTTAGGATTGATTTTAAAGTATTATTACTGGTATATAAATCATTTAATGGGTTAGGACCTCAATATATTGCAGATATGCTCACTGAATATAAACCCAACAGATCACTCAGATCATTAGGATCACATCAGCTAGAAATACCGAGTATTTCTAAGCACGGAGAGTCTGCTTTTACTATTATGCCAGCCGCAGCTGGAACCAGCTTCCAGAAGAGATCAGGTGTGCTCCTACAGTAGTCACATTCAAATCCAGACTCAAAACACATCTGTTTAGCTGTGCATTTACTGAATGAGCACTGTGCCACTGTTCGTCCGACTGTTACTGTACTTCATTTCATTCTAAATAGTTTTAATTTACTGTATTTTATTTTTATCATAATTTGTATTTTTCATTATTTCTTATTTTTTATTCTAAACTGTTTTAATTATTCTGATTTATTTTGATTATTTTAATTTCTTCTATGTAAAGCACTTTGAATTGCCATTGTGTATGAAATGTGCTATATAAATAAACTTGCCTTGCCTTGCCTATATCGCCCAGCCCTGGTGACCTAACTGTGATGTCCTCGTCAACTGACAACGATACCAGCGCGAGAGCGACTGAGATATGAAATTGAGCAGGTGAACAAGCTGAACCAATTAGACATTCTCTGGCTGAACGCAAATACGTCCTTGTTGACAGTAAGTTAGCGGTTCTAGGCACGGGCGAACCGGCAGTCGCCTGGGGCGGCATCTCTTCATGTCACATGGGGGGGGGGGGGGGGGGGGGGGGGGTCAAAAGATCAAAAGATCTTGAGGTCTTTTGCGCGCTTGAGGTCGTTATTTCAAATAGGCGATTAGGCGCACGGGAAGCATTATGCGCTCGCGGGAGGCGCGCTCATAAACTTTTCAGTATGGGAGTGCACGTGCACTCAAACACTTGGGTGGTTTTTCTCTTCTCCGTAAATAAATCTTTTAGCAGAGCTTCAGCAAGCGTTTTTCTGTGGTGGAAATACATTAGCTACTAAAACTTCTTTCTGGAGAGCGCAGTGCATGGTTCTATAGCATCGACAGTCATGGGAAAATCGGACCGAATTTTACTATTAATAATAAAAGATAAGCTACTGTGCATTATAAATGTCAGGAATGCATCTTTATCGACTCATTCTTTTTATAGAGATGATTGAATGCTGAAATATGAGGTTTATATTTTTATAAAGTCTTTTTTAGTGTTAACCTTTTTTAAGTTTAGTAGGTAAGATAAAAGACACTCCTTTAAAACAAATCTTTAATGTTATTAACTTGGTGAACTGATTTCACTGTGTATTAGGCTTTTTGAACAAGATTCTGTGTGATCATGTTGGTCACTATTCATGAAATGAAAATAATTTACATAATGATCAACTTTATGTGTTTTTACAGTAGTCTATAATATGCAAAGTACAATTTTCTATTTTCTAAATAATCTCTGATTCTGTCCTTTTCTCTGACATTTTAAGAGTGACATAGGGCTACAAAAACTATTTTAGGTCTATAACAGTTTGGATAGTTGTTAATATGAGAGCTG
This sequence comes from Pimephales promelas, assembly GCF_016745375.1. The sequence continues at coordinate 11,561 of NW_024121660.1, forward strand.
TTCAAAATGATTTACTAAATAGGCCTAAGTATCTCTCTGACCCTTTTACTTTTAAAAACTCCATTTCGTGACAAAGTACGTCAGGCAGTTATGGGTTATGTCCTCATATTCTCTCCTTTTCACTCCGGCTGCCAACACCCGTCCCCCTCTTTTTTTTTTTTTTTTTTTTTTTTTTTTACAGATCTGCATGATTCACGTAGGTCACATTTTCAGGTCGGAAAATCCGGAATTCTGGATTAATCCGGAAAAATCACATCCCTGCTACTAACTAGATAAAAAACTGTGAAAAGATAAAGAACTATAAAAAAAATGTGAGCAATAAGTAAACCCCCAGAAAGTGCACTGCTATAACCAATGAAACATAAGCCCTGCTGTCTTCAAATAAATAAACTTCAGTCACACTGTAATTACTGTACAGTATAATGACACTAACTGTAGTTTCTCCAGCTTGAATTGTGGGTTCATCAGTAGATCACTGAGGTTTTTCACTCCAGAGTCTCCTAGATTATTCCCGCTCAGGTCCAGCTCTCTCAGGTGTGACGGGTTTGATTTCAGAGCTGAAGTCACATCAGAACAACCTTCATCTGTCATATCACAGTATCTTAACCTACATTAGCAGAGAGAGAGAGAGAGTGAGAGAGAGAGAGAGAGAGAGAGAGAGAGAATGAAGAAAATTAGAGACTCTTTATTCTGTAAAGTCACATCATCTTCATCAGCAAGTAAAACAGAGGAGGAGAGATCTTCATCTTCATCAGATCACAAAATACTAAAGTGAAAATGTTTGCAGAAATTTATTGTGAAATTAGACTCTGAGATATTGCGTATAAATATATACTGATATATTGAGTGAATAAATGAATATTGAGTGTTTTAGTTTAAACTTTTGATTCTTGTATGCATGTATATACATACAATATCTGAGGAAGAAGTGTGCCTTCGGTGCGTGTGATTGGCTGAATGTGCGGTAAAAGGGAGCATTCCTAGCGTGTGATTGGCTGAATCTGAGGTAGAAGCGTGCCTTCGGAGCGTGTGATTGGCTGAATGTGAGGTGGAAGTGTATGGAAGTAAAATAATGTCTAATGTTTTTGAAACAAAAAGCATGTTGAATTGCACCAATTCAAAAAAAAAGCATTGCGTTAACCCTGCTTGCATTTTAATCCATTGTATTTTTAAGGATTACATTTTTATGGGCTGAAATTGAACATGGTTGAATATTTAAGCTGTGAATATTTCAATTAAAAACATTTTTCATTATTAAAAATTCAATAATCCATATTCACCTTTCATATTTCACTTCCAAAATTTTCAAACTGTTTAAAAATACAACCTATAATATTCAACAGGCAATTTTCAGTCCATTTTATTCCACCTTGAAAATTCGCTTCCACAAATTCAGTGGTTCAAATTCGACAGTAAATTCAACGGTGACATCCAGAAACTGCAGGAAAAGCAGTAGATTACTGAGCATACTCTCTATCTGCTGTTAGACGGCTTTACCAGCAGGGGGTGCATGCACATGTTGAAAAGCACCAAAGCAACAGGAGAGGCCTTCACAAAACCTCATTTGCTGAAATGGACAGAGCGATGAGTACGAGTTATAATTTATATGTGTGTGGGAAAGATTGATTAAGACACAAAACACACGAGCCTTTACTCAAGTGTCTTATGAGACTTATTTTTACCCCCGTGCAAAGTAAGGTGATTTGTCCACAGCAAAATTAAATTCTCTCGCCGTTGGCATTGATAGCAAAACAACTGTAATACACTGAGACAGAGTGAATTGTTTGTTATAGTCACTATGACGGAATACTAAATTTATTTATTTTTTAAACTTTAATGATGGAATAAATTGCTTTAAGTGTCAAAAACAGTCTCTCTCTCTCACACACTAACACACTCTCATCTCTCTCTCTCTCTCACACACACCAACACACTCTCTCACACTAACACACTCTCTCACTCTCTCTCTCTCTCTCTCTCTCTCTCTCTCACTCACTCACACACACACACTAACGATTATCTTTGCCTCTTATCCCGCGATTGTCATACAGTATTGTAAAAATATGGAAGCAAATGAGAGACATAACTATTTGAAATTTAACAGCCACTGAATACTTTTACCAGTTTTGAATACTAGTTTTGTATTCAATTTTATTTTGAAAAACATTTGTCTGAATTTATTTGCTCAGAATTCACCCCTTTGAAATTATTTTACTTTGGAAACCATGTGTCTGAATTTATTTGTTTCGAATTTACCTCTGAAATTTAAAGGTGCAATGTGCAATGTCAAAAAGTTGACTATCTATTACAGTTTTTCTCGATTGTTTACACACATTTCCTGCAAGTATGCCTCATACTCTCAGAACTCTACACACAAATCTAAAAACACTCACACAATCGGCAAAAGCCCTCAATTCTAGTGCAAAATGAAACTTTACATTCAAAACAATGTTATATATTCTCAAAATGGTATTTTGTTTTCAAATGACACACACAAACCATCATATGAATAGACATTTATAAGAACCAGTTGAACACTGATGTGCTCAATGTAAAACACTATGATCAGTGTAAAACACTTCTTCTCCATTCATCATAATGAATTGGGCCTTTTTTGTTCAGGGTTACACTTACTACAGATATTACATACATAAGTGTGTTGTAAAATATTTGAGATTATTGTTTTTATACCCAGAATTATAAAACAGTTAGTTCCAATCCTTGATTCTGATTGGTCAAGAGCTGTGCTTTAGTCACGAAAAAACACGGCTATGACCCAACGGTTCTATTTATCACTGCGCCCTTAGCAACACCCTTAGCAACCACACATATCAACATAGGCTAAACATAGAAAAAAAACGAATTAAAAGAATTAAAAGAATTAAAAAGGCTAAAATGTTTAAAGTAAATTTTGATTTACTAGGTGGCATGACTATGGATAAGTGGTTTGAGGAACAATTTGGAGAGACTTCTACAAATACGAACCGTCATGCTGAAGTGCTGAAATGTAACATTGACACATTCGAGAAGACTCGTAATGAAAAAAATACCGTGCAGCAAACCCAATGGGCAGTGAAATGCTTCAGTGACTGGTGTAGTGAAAAGGGTTGCAGCATAAATTTTAAACAAATCACCAAGACGGAACTCAACGCACTTTAATATCCGTGACTTCTACGGAACTGTCAGAAGCTCCACAGGAGAAAAATATGGGATCAGTAGCTATGTAGCGTTACGTGCGGGTCTGAACAGATTTCTGAATGATCCACCTTTGAGTTTGTCCTGGTGTCTGATGAGAGACAGCAAATTCTCCTCATCCAATAATGTTTTCGTTGCCGTAAAGACAATGAGAAGAGAGGGTCGTGATAAAATGGAGCGTCACACACCGATTTCTACTAAAGATTTCAGCACCATAAAACTGTCCGATGCGCTTAATCCCACCACACCTGTCACTACACCAGTCACCGAAGCATTTTACTGCCCATGATTGCTGCACGGTATTTTTTTCATTACGAGTCTTCTCTGTACGTCAACGGTGGATGTGTAGAGCGAGTGGAGTCCTTCAAATTCCTCAGCATTCACATCTCTGCAGACCTCTCCTGGTCGGCCAACACCACAGCTCTGGTCAAGAAGGCCCAGCAGCGGCTACACTTCCTGAGGGTCCTCAGGACGGAACAACTAAAAACTCAGCTGCTGGTGACCTTCTACCGTTCCACCATCGAAAGCCTGTTGACCTATGCTGTGACAGGGTGGCACTCCAGCTGCACGGAGGCCGACAGGAAGCGACTGCAGAGGGTGACAAACACTGCACAAAAAATAATCGGCTGCCCTCTGCCCTCTTTGACTGCCATCTACAACTCTCGTTGTCTCAGCAGGGCCAGAAACATCCTGAGGGACACCACCCACCCCGGCTCCCATCTCTTTAACCTGTTGCCCTCAGGCAGGCGCTTCAGGTCAATACGGGCCAGAACAAACAGACTCAGGGATAGCTTCATCCCCAAAGCTGTCACCATACTCAACCTACACTCAGACTTGCACTAATGTATTGTATATGTATGTATGTGTTATTCATGTGTGCACTTTTAGAGAGTTGCTCTCCAAATCTCATTGTACTGTGTACAATGACGATAAAGGCTTTCAATTCAATTCAATTCTCGAATGTCAGTGTTACATTTCAGCACTTCAGCATGACAGTTCTTATTTGTAGAATCCAAATTGTTCCTCAAACCACTTATCCATAGTCATGCCACCTAGTAAATCGAAATTTACTTTAAACATTTAAGCCTTTTTAAATTATGTCTGTGAGTGGACATAAGTGTAAAAGTAAAGAGCTACTGGAGGCCAAACTTAAAACAAAGAAAGCACTGGAGTGACATTCTTGCTGCAACAGAAAACACCGCTGACAGCGCTGAGCCCCAACTAAAGAGGACCGCGTTAAACACCACAGTGGCCGATTGAAATGAGACAAATATTTAATGCGTGCACAATAAACGGAGATGTTCAAATAAATTTAAATAAACAACAATAAATAAAGTATCTCTTGTTAGGCAGCATTTTAGCAACTAAATGAATAACTTAAAGACCTAACTGTTATCTATCAAAATATGTGGCCTTGTGTTTTTTTGAATTATTTTATTTGTTAGTTTGCTGAGAGATAAGCTATGCCTATTGGTGTGAGGAAATTTCACAAATTTTGTGTTGTAAAAAAATAAAAAGAATGAGACAAAGTTTGAGAATGGTTTGTTGTTTTTATTTGAGCTTTCCTGCATATTACACATTGGAACGTTGTTGTTCACAGTCAGGGACTATATTTTTCTAGCGGAAGGAATGTTTTTATTGATTAAACTACATGAAAGTTGCACTAATACATTGTTTTTTTATTTTAATATTGTGTGGCAACCGTTTTATAAAAGCAATTAGGTACTCGAGGCAAGTGCTGTATCGTGAATAAGTAACAGCTGAAGGGGTTGCAGGCACTCCGCTTCGCGTCGTACCTTATTGCTTACATACACGGTAACAAATATATTTTACTGTATTTTTCCCACAAAAACAATGGGAGATAGATCGCACATTTCATACACCCCAATCAACACAAAGTTGCACATACAGTGGTCTACATACAAAACATCAGAAAAAAATGTTTATGGTGTTACAGTAAAAATCTATGCTGCATCCTCTCTTCGGTTTTGGTATTTTATACTAAAGCTCTGATTGCTAATTGTAAAACTGTGTGACGTGTGTTTGTCCATGTGACAAGTCAGTGTGAATATTTGAATGTCAGTGTGTTCCTCATGAAAAGAAGAGATTTTCTGCATGAAAATTGTGCCAAATGCAGAGAATTTGTGTGTAGTGTTTTGAAAAAAGTGTGTTTTAGAAGTGCAATTTGAGTGAATTTCAGATAAAATAGATTCAGGTTGATCAAATTTTTTGTTATAAGTCATAAATGACAAGAAGGCAGCCTCTCGCAATGCAAATCAATGGAGACGGTTGGATTGTTTTTCTCCCCTGGTGTGGGCGTGGCCTATCCTGGGTAGCCCGGATGTTACAATGTGAATATTTAACTTAATTTTTTCTATCTGAATTTGAGCAGTCGAATTTAATCAACCTGAATGTATTTTATCTGAAATTCTGTAAGTTTTTTTTTTTAATCTGAATTTGTGAGCATTGAAAAAATCATTAATCAAAATTCAGGTTTTTAAAATAGAAATCAAGAATTTTCATAGGTCTATTTACATTTCAGAGGTAAATTTGAAACAAATAAATTCAGACACATAGTTTCCAAAGTTAAATAATTTCAAAAGGGTGAATTCAGAGCAAATAAATTTAGAAAAATGTTTTTCAAAGTAAAATATTTCAAAACTAAGTATTCAGTGGCTGTTAAATTTTAAATAGTTATGTCTCTTATTTGCTTCATAAAAAACATCTGTCCCTAAATCAATATTTAACGCGATTTGACCCGTATTCTTGAGCAGAAAACTGTTGATTTCTCCATCGCTTACCGCATCTCTAGGTTTCCTTCGGAGGAGTTTTGCCGCTGTGACGATCTGCGTCTGGAGTGCCCGCTTGAGCCTCTGGGGGGCACTCCTTCCTACTTTATTGTTTCCTTCATGTTTTACCCTGGACTGATTATGGTTTATTTGTTGCACCTGTTGTAGATTGAGCGTCCCTGATTTAAAGAGACCCTATCATAGCATTTGAAATGTTCCTATTTTTGTTTTAGGAATTCCCAAAAACAGTTTAACATGTATGCAAGAATAAAAAACACTTTATTTGTCTTATAATATGCATTTATTTTTAACTGATTTGCTCACCGACTCCCAAATGATTCGTACAATGACTCATTTTTCCAAACCACTCTTTTGCGTGATGCTAATCGGCGGTGAATGGTCAGACGACAGACCCAGTCAGTTGCTGTTTATTAGCATAACGCATAAACATATTGATAAAGCAATGCAGTTTACATTTCACATATTTAAAAAAAAATGACATTGGAGACCTAGAAGCTGCGCTGAGCGTAACTTACACACACACACATACAGTAGTTATTGCGCCTTCCCTCCTCGCGCCCGACACTACAAAACCGTTCAAAACCCATAAAAGCAACAATTATTAATAATACTTACAGGTTGTGATTCGGAGGAGGAAGCTGATCCATATACACTGGGTAAGTAAGTTACTGAGCCCTCCTTCAGGAACAACCGCTTGCGAATCCACATTTGAATTCATTTATGTTTTGAACGTTTCGTAATTAAAATGATGAGAACACAATCGGGCTAGTTATACTGTTGTGGTATCGTTGCAAATATGAACTCTTAACTACTGATTCTTCACATGCTCATCCCTGGTAAATGAAAACAAAGTGGCTGAACTATCTTTGCATTGTCGAACACAGCGTCTTCTCGACATGATGCTATGATGAAGTATTTGAATGTGTAGACTTCAAGTTTACACTTCCGTCTGCACGCGCAGTAACTGGGCGCGGCCAATATGCATCTACTTCACGACAAACCAGCTAATGACTCGTTTCAAAAACAATTCATTTCATAGACTCAGAGTCGACTCTCACTTTTGAAAGACAATAACTTTATATACGGTGCACTTTCAGATATAATTCTTTGCAGGATGTTTTCATTCCCTTAGAGCTATATTCCACATCATATGAACAGTCATTTTCAAAAATCCATGATGGGGGCTCTTTAAGCCTGAGTTTTCCCTTTTGTTCGGGGATCAGTATAGAGAGCCTAAGTCCCGCCCCTCCGCTTCCGGCTCATGGGACCTTATTTCGGAAAAAATATGAATGGTAGTCAATGGCGAGAGCCAACTTATCTTTTTATTCCGTCTGAACTGTGCCCTCAATTACACATATGATGTTTGTCAATTTAAAAGATAATTCTGAAAGTCAAAAACGTTGCAGTTTGTCATACAACAGAAGAGTAACATTTAGTTTTATGTGAAAATCACTCTATGAACTACATCTCCCGGGAAGAGAAACGAGATCCGCTGCTCGTGTGTGTGCAGTCTGGTACAAAACACTCAGGTATGACGGCGTAACGTTACGATTATAACGTAAGACTGTAGAAACAATGACAGACAGCCTCTGTAAAGTTAGCTTCATTCATTGGGAGAAAATGTGCGCCTTTGGGGTTTGTAATCTTTACGTATTTTCACAGTCTTATACCTCAACGGTTTTACATCAAACTACGACTTTCTTTACTTTAAAATGTATCTTTTAAATTGACAAACATCATATGTGTAATTCAGGGCACAATTCAAACAAGATCAAAATATTTGTTGTCTCTCGCGATTGACTACCATTCAATATTTTTCCGAAATAAGGGGTGCTTCTCAATATCCCTCCTCGTCTCCTCGCTCCTCCGTCCTCCCTCCTATGACCCGGAAACCGATCGAGCTGAGCCATCTTGAAGGACATCTCAATTCTCTAATTGCACCGTGAGGAGTCGAGGATCGAGGAGATAGGAGGCTTCCTGAGGAGTCATAAGCCAGGATACACAGGTGCATCCTACGCGGAACTGATATATTGACTAAACGTGACGCACGTGCAAATTCTCCTCCCCCTTCACATCGGTCACAATCATTTTAATTTATACTTTACCTTTGCAGTTTATATAAACCACACATCTCAGATTTTCAACAGTATAGCATATCTTTATTATTATGTATTATGAATTTATTAAATAACCAAACTTCAACAACATAAGGGCAGATCCTTTTAGCGCTGCTGATGACACTGTGGAGTGACACTCGAGTGATCAAGTATTCCAATGTATATAAAAAAGCTTTTATTCGATTCCTCTGTCCTCCTTTCATTTCCTCGCTTCCTTCCCTCGCGTCCTACAGGGGGTGGAGCTGAGACGCAAGGAAAGGAAGCAAGGAAAGGAAACGAGGATGCACAAATAAGAAATGAGAAGCACCCAAGGTCCCATGGTGGTCGACCGGAAGGGGAGGGACTTAGGCTCAGTATTGTAAGTGTCTGACTGCTTTGAGCGTTTTCCTGTTCCGAGTGTTTTAGTTTCACGGTTCCTGGACCCCCTGCCTGTCTCTGGTCTTCCCGTTTGCCTTATCCCTGCATTGTATTATTGCTGATCTGGACTGCTTACCTGGTTTTGACCACTGCATGTTTCCCTGTACCTGTCTCTGGATTCTCCTCTTAATAAAGTCTGCGTTTGGATCATAGTCTAGATGGGATGTACCCAAAAAGTGAAAGTGAGGAGCATTTACGGGTACAAGTCGGGAACCACCCTTTATTACATATTTCAAGGGTGCTGAGTCCAAAAAAAAAGGTACCCAAGCGAAATTTTGAGTTTTTTTACCTTCTAATTTGCATATCAAAATGGTCAGTCAAAAATGGTCAAAAATCTTGCACAGTCGTTGGA
>NW_024121661.1:0-12500 GCF_016745375.1 Pimephales promelas
TACACCAGTCTTCATTGTCACATGATCCTTCAGAAATCATTATAATATGCAGATTGCTGTTTAGGAAACATTTATTATCAGTGTTGAAAACAGTTAATAGTTTTTTTTTGGAAAATGTTCCACGAATGTCTTAAATGTCACGATTTTAAGCATCCTTAAAATGACCCCCAACTTTTGTATGATAATGTATGTTTTTATAGTATATAAATATTTTTAAAAATGATACACACACATAAACATTTTGTTTGATGCTTCTGTTTAGGAAGCTTGTTGGACTTTTTGAAAGATGGAGATGGCAGAAATTTAAAATTGCCTCAACTTGTGGACATGGCAGCCCAGGTAAAGCTTCTTATTAGTACACAAATATATATCAAACATTCATTATCCATTACTGGGACAGTCGTCCTGAAGCAACTTAGTGTTAAATGGTTCAAGTTGGAACCAAGAAGCTGGTGTTCGGTCTAGTGAATAAAAAGAAACCATTGATTCTTGAATGAATCACTTTATTGAATCTAAAAAATTGCAGCTTTACCAGAATTGCTCTTTGCATTTCCCATTTCTATTTATGGTAACATATCAAGCCATAATGGATCTTCAGATCCTGGATCAGTTAAGTCTTAGTATGAATACATAAGACAACCAGATATCTCAGTTTTCTGTACAGAGTCAATCACCCTTGAACCTTTTGAAAAACAATTGTCAAGATATAAAAAGCATCTTTCTTTGTATTTTTGAGAGCATGTCTTTATCGAGAATGTGTCCATACTTGGCAGGTTTGAATAAAATGATTGGGTTCGAATGCTCTGTTAGTTCGGTTCATCTGAATAAGTGTGAACGCTGTTATCCAGACCCTGGTGACATCAAACAAGTGGACTGAGATGCTGAAAAGATGAGTTTCGGTCCGCTTCCAAACAAACTGGTGCAGTTCGAATGAACATGAATGCAACAAAGACAAACAAATGATGCAAGATGTGACCCTGAAAAGGACAGATTGCTCAAGCATATCTGTTTTTTCTTGTCATAGTCACGATGTTGCCCATCACAGTTTGTCTCATCGCAGCAGATCTTCGTTCATGTGTGTGACGGAGGGATTCCTGACGGTGTTTTGACTCCTTTACCCATTTTATAAGCTCTACAGGAGTTCTCAGCTGATCAAAATGGCATCATATGTAGCTACACACATACATTGAGCGCATTTATCCCAGAACACAGCGTTGTTTTGCTTGTTCAGTAAGTTCCATCTCGAAATATACATGATCAAAGACGACCAATCAGGTTGTGAACATTTCCTTATGCCTTTAGGTTCGGCATCTTTAGCTTCGGTGTTAAAATGCCAATGTGGACGCTAAGCCAACCAGGACTAAATGTTTTTTTTAGGGTGGGTCTGTACAAAACTTACCGAACTACAAGTGTGAACACACCCTTGACATTTTATAAGCTCTTCACGAGTTGTCGGCTGGTAAAAACATCATACAGTATGTACGCATTCAGCCTGGTGGCCAGCATTGTTTAGGATGTTTATAAGTTCGTTGGCGCAAAATAAATGTCATAAAGCCCTTTTTTTCCTGTCTTTAGGTTCTGTGTTTAAAATGACAGTGTGAATGCTAAGCAAACCAGGACTAAATGTATCACTTGCTTTTTTGGTCTGGACTAAAAGAAGCAAGAGAACCGAAACTACAAGTGTGAACACACCCTAAAACTAATAGCAATCTCACTTCTTATGTATTGTGATGAAAGCGCTTTCTTTCTTCTAGATCGCTGGGGGCATGGCGTATATTGAGCGGATGAACTACATCCACAGAGACCTGAGAGCTGCCAATATCCTGGTTGGAGAGGGTCTGGTCTGTAAGATTGCAGATTTTGGACTGGCTAGACTCATTGAGGACAATGAGTACACAGCTAGACAAGGTCACTGACAATCTATGACCTAAACTTGATCTTGAGTTTCATCCTTTATGTGATACTATCAAATGTTATTTATCTCTTCTTTGCCCTTCACTCTATATCATTCCTGCCCATTTTTGTTCTTTTTTATTTTTTAAGCTTTTATTAATTATAACATTTCCTTGCATTTGGATGAGTCCTGGAATCTTAGTCAAGCCATTCAACAATAGGGTATATTGGCTAAAAAAAATAAAAAAATAAATAAAAAAATAAAAAAAATAATATATATATATATATATATATATATAACATTTTTTACAGCAAAACATATTTTGTGAAACAGATGTTACATCCAAAATTATAAGAGAAAGAAAAAAGGGACATACAATTCATCAATTGTAGTAACAATAAAATGTACGTAATATGTTGCAAGGCAATGTCAGCCAACCCATTATTACAGCTTTTTTTGTATATCCAGTAAGCTATATAGTTAGATCCGATCTGTTTTCATTTATTTTTTATTTTTCAGAGGTACTGAGGTACTCTCATTCCCAAAATGGTTCATTTCTTTTTATTTATTTCTATCATTACTTCTTTCATTCCTCATATCCTTTGTATCTCTTATTCAATAATTCTTAAGATTTCCCTTTTTTCTTGAAAAAATATTTAAAAATTCTACACTAGGTCTGGTCTAAGTGGGATAATGTAGTCTATCCATATTTTCTCCATAGATTGATAAATTTCTCAGACTGTAGCCGAAGATTCATTGTTAACTTCTCCATTGTGTGAATTTCATACACAATTCCCAGCCAATCGTTAATTCTGCTCATTTTGTTCTAATACTCATTTTACTTGAGTGCAATTTTCAGCTTTAATTTCTCAATTTTGGGCTGCTGCCTCTCTGTACATTTAATCATTATTAAATGTGTGCTGAATTGATCGTCTCAATCCTCATATTATAGGAGCAAAGTTTCCAATAAAGTGGACCGCCCCAGAGGCTGCTCTGTATGGGAAATTTACCATCAAATCAGATGTGTGGTCTTTTGGCATCTTGTTGACGGAGCTCATCACCAAGGGCCGAGTGCCTTACCCAGGTGCGTTTGTAAAAACCAAAGAAGAATCACACTGATAGACCAAAGAAAATGAAGGCTTAAAGGGGTAGTTCACCTAAAAAATGTAGGTGAACCAGAGGTGAACTCACCATCAAGTTTTTCATGCTTCATGAAATGATGTAAAAGCACCATAAATGTATCATAAAGTGTTCCATGTAACTCATGCGTTATATATCAAGTCTCCTGAAGCAGGGTTATTATCGTTAACTAAAACTAAACCAAAAACAATAATTAAAAAAATGAATTATTTGAAATAAATGTTAACTAAAATAAAATATTAAAATATATATATTTTGTTTTAGCAAGTTGCCAAACATTTCTCATTTCCATTTAGTTTGTTGCCGATTATCTTTATTTTAGGGCTGTGAAACGATTAATCGTGATTAATCGTATCCAAAATAAAAGTTTGTTTTTACATGTGTATAAAGTAGGGCTGTCAAACAATTAATCACGATTAATCGCATCTAAAATAAAAGTTTGTGTTTATATAATGTGTGTGTAGTGTGTATTATATAATACACACTACACACACATATAATATATGTGTGTGTAGTGTGTATAATTATTTTGTATATATAAATACACACACATGCATGTATATATTTAAGAAAAAATATTATTGATGCATAAAATATTTATATATAATATAAATTATACTGTATATAAATCTATATACACTATATACATGAAAATATTCCTTAAATATATACATGAATTTGTGTGTATTTATATATACAAAATAATTATACACACCACACACACATATATTATGTAAACACTAACTTTTATTTTGGATGCGATTAATTGTATGCTATTAACCTGGTTAACCTGTTTGTTTTTGTTTTTTGTTAAAAAGATTACAAGAACTGAAAGTCATATAAAGTCAATAAAAAATAAATAAAATAATTAGTTTGGCCTTCTTGGTTGATAGCCAACATTTTCTGATGGTTAAGCACATGCTTCCACTGAAAAATAGGAAAAATATATTTATGAATATTTTGTATCCTACTGTTAAAACTTGTTTGTTTTTGAAAGAAGTGTCTTATATTTGATATCTTTGAAATGTATTTAAAAATGTAATTTTGATTTTTCAGCATCATTACTCCAGTCTTCAGTGTCACATGATCCTTCAGAAATAACTCTAAAATGCTGATGAATTCAGAACTACAAACACAAAAATTGTTAAAAACATGGCAGATGTGCACAACCAACGGTTAAGTAGAGATTTAGATTAGAAGGGTTTCATTGATTAATAATAAATAGTTAACCTGATAAAAATATTTATGTAATGTAATTTTTGGAATTTGTAACTTTTTTTATAAAGTTCCATTTGGCCGTTAACTTTAAATGCATCACTATGCAAAAATAAAGGTTCGCCACATGAAAGACCCACAGCTGGCAGATCAACATGCCCTTCTTTTCTCTCCTATATGGTAGGAAATTAAATTAAATGAGATGTGGAGGATGTTAACTGTGACAAGATGATTGACAGGCCAGTTTACGGTGAAAGGATGCATGTAACTATCCCTCAGCGCAATTTCATGACGCGACAGTATATCCCAAAGCATGTACTACACACTCAATAGTATGTACTTTTTAGGCGTATAGTGGGAAGCAGCAAGTTACTCTTATAATAAAAATCATACTTGTCTCGTAGGATATATATAATTCTCTTTTTCTGTATGTATGTATTTGTGCAGGGATGAACAACAGAGAGGTGCTGGAGCAGGTGGAGCGTGGGTATCGCATGCCGAGTCCGCAGGGCTGCCCGGCTTCACTGCACGAGCTGATGGTGCAGTGCTGGAGGAAGGACCCGGACGAGAGACACACCTTTGAGTACCTGCAGGGCTTCCTGGAGGACTACTTTACTGCTACTGAACCCCAATACCAGCCTGGAGAGAACCTGTGATAGCATTAGCTCAATATATCCTTCAGGAAAGATGCGATCGCCTTTCTAACTTTCTATCACAATACCTCCAAAAACTGCTGCACTGATGCACGGCACCTCAATCACAGGCTCTGGACATGCAATCTCTCATCTTGTGGTGTAGCGTGAGAGCTTCAAACTAAAAATGCCTTCCAAGATCTCAAACCGCAAGATGGGTCACTTTTTTGAAGTAATAATGGGCAATGCTAATGTCGGGTCTTCTTTAACTTTAACCCCTGGTTTCACAGACAAGGCTTAAGCCTAGACTAAAATACACGTATGAGGAGTTTTAACTGAAAGAATGTCTTTAAATGTGTCAGTTCCATTGTGTTTTGTCTCAAAGACGCACACCAGTAATGTTTTCTTCCGAGGCACATTTATAAAAGCTACTTTAATTTAAATAAGGCTTTATCCTGGCTTAATCTAAACCCTGTCTGTGAAACCAGGCCTATAAATATGATGGCACATATTAATACAGCTTATTGCATATCTTTGATTAGGCAATAGCAATCATATTTAATCATATTAATACCTACCCGTTTCATTATATCCACCGCTGTATTTGAATGCCTTGTCTCTTATAGACTATTTCTAATGAGTTATTCTGGCCAACGGAGGATTTTGCTCTGATATAAAACAGGAAATCTCTACTGGACATTCGGCAGTAATCCGGATAATTGAGATTTTTCACACAGCTATCTAGTCGGAGGTGTGTTTTCACAGAGAAAGCTCTTCCAGCTCCTGAAAGAGCATTTTTGAATGTAACAATTTTTTGTCTCCCAAAAAAAAAAAAAAAAAAAAACTCAATGCAAATGTCTTGATATGAAGTAGTCAAAAATGAAATCTTGAAATTACAGAGGTGATTGTGTGTCCATCTCAAAACTATTTGAAATGCTCTTGCTTTTGTTTCTCTGGGCTGTGTTCATTTATCCAGTCATGTTATTGCTTTATAATAATCATTTTTGTTTAATTTTGAAGTCTAACAGTCTTGTATTATCTTATTAGACAGCAGTTCTGTTGTTTCTAGTGAGTTTAAAGACGCAGTATTGACGTCAGCATTGAAAAAGACTTTCTTCAGAGCTGTCCTTTAAAATGAGAAGAAAAACTACTGTTTTTATTGTTTTGTTTCCTGCATTTTACACTGTATTTTCCATCTAATCGCTGCGATTTAGTCTATAATTTAAGTGGATATCAAACCTGTGGCTTTATTCGGGGTCAGTGATATTCTTGAAGTGAAGGATGTGTATTACAGTTATGTGATGTTCGTGCCATTTTATTATACTGAGCTTACTGAACTGAACCCATGTGTCTAACATGCTTCTTTTACTTGACGTTGTCCACACTCACACACTTTTGCAGGATGCTTTCACATTACAGCTGCACTTTTGATCAGTGAAAGATCTTGATCCAAACACCCACGCTATCTTATTCCTGAACGACGAGGATTCGGCTGTCTATAGCAGTTATCGTTCATATGTATGAAACAATAATTCAAATGATCACATAAGTACTGGAATAAAAGCTTTTTTAGTCCGGATAAACACTGATATCTACAGTAGCAATCTTGTTACACCAGTTGGTGGCGACAAATGACTGTGAAAGGATTTGTCACGATCATTTATTCAAGTGATTCATTTAAAGGGGTGATGAACTGAGAAATCAAATTTTCCTTGAGCTTTTGACATCTAAGAGGTCATATAAGTATATCCAGTAAGTTTCAGAACTAAAAACGTCCTTGTTAGTCCAATAAAAGCGTTTATTGACACCAGGTTCAGCAAACGTTTTTTAAAGTGGGGAACTATGACGTCAAATAGGATAAAACACCACCCCCGCAGAAGAAGATTACTTCAACATGGCCGGTTTAGCCCCGCCCGCCGATTCGCGCATTACACGCATATAGCTAAATAACATAGATGCCTACCTCATGATGACAAACCAGTTTGAGCAACCGAGCAATACAAAATATTGTGCAGTGCCTGGTTGTGGAAGAAGATAGACGCTGCACATGCTTCCTCTGGATTCCAATAGGACTGCATGGATAAACTTTATTTTTAATGACGTTCCAGCTGATGAGGTAAAACGTTGTCGCTTCATTTCACTGAGGATTGTTTTGTAAACAAGACTGGATTTGCAGACCGATCAAGATTAAAGAACAGTGCTGTGCAGTCTATATTGGATCCGACAGGAATGGTGCAATACACGGACTCTGGGTCGAACATGTAGGCTATGGGCGAATCATTCCGGTTGCCATTTTACAACATTGGACGTTTTCAAAACACAGACGGGTGAGTCGAAACTCATTATAGTATGTAAAAACTGTTTTCCACTCACAGCAGTGGGCGTTTACTTCCAAGTCTTCAGTCCGCGAAGCCCAAACCGAGCGTTTTTCAGCTAGGCTCAAAACTAGGGTATAAAATAGCCTATTACTTATTTATTTTGATGTTTTTGAATGCAAAAATCAAGCGAACATCAAAAATTGACCTCAGACAACAATATAATACAATTTAAAAAGACAGGTGACCCCTTTAAAATGCTGATTCATAGGCTGTCTGAAATCACATAGGCTACTCATGTCTTGAGTAGGTACTTATTCTGAATAAGTAATTACTTCTCGACTGCTAAAAATGTGTAGTATGAATGTAATCCTGTGTAATCCCAGGCATAGACCGTAAAAGAAAGTAATCAGGTGTTGTGCCGAATTTCGACCCCCGCCAAATTATTACCCCCCTAGTATTGGTAGGTTTAGGATTAGTTGTGGGGGAGGGGTTAAGATTAGGGGCGGGGTTGGGATTAGGCAATCAGGTACTGACTTCAACGAGGGGGGTAATAATTTGGCAGGGGGTCGAAATTAGGCACAACACCGGACGTGCTACATTCGCCATGTAGTTACTGTCATGTGACCCACGGAGTCAGTTGTGTCGCTTCACTGTCCTTCACAAATCTTCTCCCATGGCCTAAAGGGATAGTAAAATGTTCATCGTATGCACACTTCAGAATCTCACCGGAAGTAGTAGGTCATCCAGGTACATTTTGCCGACTCTTTTGAGTACTGTGAATTCGGACATACTTCTTCTGTCACGGTTTTCGCCTTTATATAGTAGGGACGTATGTGATTTCGGACGCAGTCATAGTGTTTTCAATGGCATCCACTGTAAAAAGCTGTATAAATCTCCTACTTAAACAGATCGTGATTCTCAGTTGATCAGGAGTGGTGCAGCGAGAGAAACACGCTCGATTGCTCACACAGCTGCATTTTATGCTCTCCTCTCTGCTGTCCACAAGATGGCAGAAGAAGCATAATGTGAATACTGGGATGTGTGCAGGGTTTTAGTATGCTGTGTTGGTTTATTAATTATCCTGCTGGGGTTTGTAGTCATGATGGTACATTCTGTACCTGCACTGAGCTGGCACTTTGTTCTCGCTGCAGATTTGATTTTCACATTTATAAATTAAACAGTTGCTGCATCTTTTTGCTGCTGCGGGGTAGAGAGAGCTATTCTGCAGGCCTGGGGATGTGTGTGTGTGTGTGTGTGTGTGTGTGTGTGTGTGTGTGTGTGTGTGTGGATGATTAATTTCAAGCACGTTTTGGCATTTGTCCCTGTTTATAAAAATCCGATATAACAAGAAAAAAATTTAGGTGGAGGAGCTTCAGATAATTCAGATTAATGTAGGTTGACTTTCTTTTGGGCAGAATTTGTTATTGCAATCTGGTTTTAGATTTCAGACTGTTTTTTTTTTTTTTCTAGCTATCAAGTAAACACTTTAATTTTCTCATTTTTGTGAGAAATTGTATTTACCCATTTTATGAAGAGGTAGAAAAATTTGCTTAAAAAACATAGGCCTAATATAAAACTAATTTTCCCTGTATGTCCAAATATTGTGGATGAGCCAGTAATGCTATAATCAGAACAACAAAGTAGGACCAGCACAACTGCATCAGTGCAATCAAATAAACAGTTACACAGTGCGATGTTACCGCAGCCGGCATATAATAATAGCCCAATAATATTGCTATACATTTCTTTTAAACTGTGAAGGGAATGTTGGAAGAGCTTGGACAAAAATTAGAGGAAAATTCAATTACATGAGGGCGGAGCAGAGAAACAGTTGGACTGTGATCTTTGACGGTCTAATAGATTCAGCCAATATATTATTCACAGCTCTCAGTTCATATCAAAGACCTTATATATTGTGTTCACTGTTCAGTCGTTATAGAACATCATTAAAGAGATAGTTCACCACAAAACGAATCACCTCAAGTTGTCCCACACCTGTAACTTACTTTCTTCCCTGGAACACAAAAGAAGTCGTTGGGTATTATGTTAGTGATGGACAGCCTCAGTCATTGTTCACTTTCATTGTACCTGAATGAGTCTGTCATTTTGACTTCTCCGTCGGCGTTCCATGGAAGAAAGAAAGCCATACAGGTCTGAAACAACACGAGGCTGATGTGATTCATTTGTGGGTGAACTATATTCTTTTAAGACTTCCTTAGTTTTTAACCATATATTCACATCATACTAAAAATGATAACCTTCCAGAGTGAGTGAATAAATGAATTTGCAATTTCTTAAAGGGATAGTTCACCCAAACATACAATTATGTCACCATTTACAAACAGGAACATGAACAAATGTTTAGCCCTGCCCATCTATACAATTGGTAACCAAATTTTCTTTTTATCAAAATATCTTCTTTTAGGTTTTTGGTACGACATGAATTATAATTTTCATTTTAGGTGAACTGTCTACTATTAAGCTTTGACCTCACAGTGTTAAGTTAATGTCACTGTCACCTCTCATTTGGGGGGAATATGTTCTGTGTAAGATGAAATGTGCATATGGATCTCAAAAGTGCTTTTGTGTCACGTAGGCAGATCTAATTGCATTTCTTCAGAGCCCCGTTGCACTGTCTGAGTGTTATTTGATGCAACACAGACAGAGAAAGAGAGAGCGAGTGAGAGAGAGAGAGAAGAATGAAGTCACGTCGAGCAGAACTTCAGTACCCAGAGTCCTCCAGAGGAGGAGAAAAAAACCTAGACACAAGAATCTACGGAGGCCCGGATGCCCCCATCGACAAGGCACGTCTACAGCCCTCTCTGACTAGATTCCTCGGAGTTGGTTTGCAGAGGGCGAGAAACGGCGCAGAACGGCTCATTCCAACATCTCGCGCTCGCTGCACTCCCGGCGCGCTCCTGTGAAAAACTGCGGTACTCTCTTACTACAATTTTAGTTTTTTTTTTTTATTTACAGCCGACGTGGTGACAAAAACACGCGATTTTTTTTTCTTGTTCTCCTCTTTTTTCTGTTTTCTTTTTCTTTTTTCTTAAAAAAAACAACAACCCAGATGCTGAACAGCCTGTTTGGCGTCGCAAGACAGAAGAGGACCGAGATGACTAAAACACCCGTCATTCATGCATAGTAGTTTTTTCACCCCGATACAGACAGCCTCTGCTTTTAGGATGTTGCATGTCACGGAACGGTGTGTTCTCGAGTCGCGAGGAGCCTGAGGAGCGCGTGAGGAGCTCGAGCACCACAGCTGCAGCAGCGGAGCTCGTCGCCTCCCGGTGAGTGCGCGCGTCTGGCTTCACACACAACATTTGCATAGTCTTCCCCTGCGCCGCGGCGCATTTCACGAGGGTTTGTGTTTTCTATTGAAGGAATTTTTATTAACCTCATCGCTGCCATTCATTGAGCTCGCGATAGGTCACTCGCATTCAGCGCGCGCGCAAACACACACTCCATACACATAGATTACACTCACCCTCTATATCAGGCATATCATTAGCCGCAGGTTGCCAATATTAAATATTTCTGACACGTACATTTTTTGTGGAATAAAATGCGCGGACAATATAAGAGATTCGTTGACCGTTGATTACGAAAATTGACCGTTTGGTTACGTATATTGGGGGACGTGTCGCTATAAATGCTGTGCCCATTGACTGAGGATTACTGATCATAAGTGTCTGTTAACTGACGGCATGAATGCGCTGTGTGATTATTATGGGCAGACGACAGCCGCGCGCCGCCAATGACTGCACTTTTGAATAGTCTGGCTTTTATTATTCTGCCTTCAGTGTCTCTCAATGTTTCATTTAGAAGTGCTTTATTGGCATGACTGTTTTATACAGTATTAAAGATGCCAAAACATCAGTGACAGAAAAAATGTCATGCTAATTGAAGTCATGATTTCAATATAGCTAGATAAACGTTTAAAAGAAAATGTTACGTAGCATTGGCATTAAGACATGCCAATTACGAAGTTTTTTTATTATTATTATTAAACTAATCTCCTGTCCCAGTGTGGGCAATGCAGTGGCGCGTTGGCGCAAGTCTTTGGGCTCGCGCTGTGCGCTCGACGGTGACGCGAAGATGTTTATGTTGTGACAGGCGCGATTATTCACGGCGCACGCCAGGAACGCGCGTGTTGCTCTGTCCAAAACACGCACATGGTGGCGTTACTGAAACGCGGATGTTTCTAATGACAATGGAATGGATTTGTGTTTCTTTGTCTTTTTATATTGGTCAAATTGTCTATAAGAGTTTGCACATCTGTGAGTATTCGGGTGAATAGGGAGTGGGGACTGTCTGTGCATGTGTCCACCTGTCAGAGAGACTTATAGAGCTGGTCTCCATGGCAACCTTTATTCTGTAAAGGAAGCTTGGTTTCCCACAACAGCTGGAAACCTCTGATTGGCAGAGCTGAGAGACATTGCTGACCTTGGCCACAGCTAGTGTATCTCACACAGCACACACTTAGCAGGAAAACACGGCTTCACTCTCTTCCATCCACTTTCTCATTCCCATGCTGGCTGCTTTTTTGGAGAGATTTTCACCTCTGACCCTGGTTCCCCAGTCTAGGGAGGAAGGGGGAGGCATTGTGTTTCAGGCTGCTAAGTTTATCCGCATCAGTGTGTGTGTGTGTGTGTGTGTGTGGGAGAGAGAGAGACACTCGCAAAGACACAGAGAACTTGCGAGCAAGGATGGAGGAGGCGAGAGCGGGTAACTAGGGTTCTGTATACCTGACTGGTTTCTGTGTCTCTCAGTAATGAGCCAACTCTAACAAGAGACAGAACCAGCTCAATTATTAAAGAGTGAGAACGAAAGAAAGGGAGGGGAGATAAACAAGGGTGAGGGGTGCTGAGAAACACATATACATCACATAAACAACAGCTCATGCATGCTGTGAGAAACACAGATCACAAACACAACCTTCCATTTGCTAGTTTTGAAACTCACCCATTTCATGATAAGCAACTAGGGGTTTGAATGAATGATATACTGTATCACTGACTGGATCATTATTGTAAGATGTTACCACAAGCCACCTAAAAAGAAAAAAATGCAGCAGTTTTATATTCATGTCATATACTTCATTTTTAGATCAACTGATACCTTATGTTGCATATGCATTTGTATGCGTTTTGCCCTGACATATGTCATTCTCTCTCTCTCACTCTTGCTCTCTCCATTTCTCCCTCTCTCGACTCTCCCTTTCTCTCTCTCTCTCTCTCTCTCTCCCTCTCTCTCTCTCTCAGGTAACAAACTGCCTGGCTAAAGATTGCCATGGAAACA
>NW_024121661.1:17500-20370 GCF_016745375.1 Pimephales promelas
GATCAGTGCTAAATTAACTGGGTTTTAGCCACACATGCCATACAGGGATACCCATTACTGAAACTCTTCTGGTTTACCTGTTCACACCTGGTATTAAGATGCATTTTTGGTCGATCGGAACACAAGTGGAGGACACTAAATACAGGTGTAAACGGGGTCTAAAATGTTTTAGCTTGTCAACTTTTGATCACTTCCAGATTTAGTGGAAAACGCATTCGACCGGATTGCTTTCACAGTGTAAACGCTCATGCGGTCGAAAGTGTTCAAACGGTAGACTGTAAAAAAAAAAAATGGACGACACCCCTTCGCTCTTTTCCATCGGCGAGAACCATAGACAGTATAAGAAGTGGACAGGGCGATCTCATGGGAACTCCATTGAGACAAGTGAAGCCCATTTTTAGCAATTTTTTTTTTAGGACTTCCCTCCCTTTTACAAAAAACTTCTACGGGGCCATAACATAAGCTACAAGGTAATGGAGAATTTTAGACATTGTCGTGTTTTTTTTAGAAATAAATAATGGACAAATGGGGTCTACAAACCCCTCAGATGTAAAGTTATTCGCTGTCAAAGTGACACCAAATGAATGGGAGTCAAAGGAAATGCTAATGCAAGTGAAGTTCTGCTACAAAGATGGAAGCTCCCGCGAGGCTTCAACTTCCGGTGGATTACCCACTTGGCTTAGGACCCAAGCAATCCGATTGGTTCAAAGCTAGTTTTATGGGTAATCGCTTTAGTGCCCTGGTTACAAATCAGAGAAAATGACTTTATTATAGTAGACGTTTGAACTACGTTATAAAGAGTCATTAATGTCTTTTAACTTATATGTTTAAAGTTCTCGACTGAAAAAAAACTCTTAAACTAAATTTCGTGACATAATAAAAGTAGTATTTTTAAATTTCCTTTTTCTCCTCTGCTATTGAAGCAACGTACTATGAAAAGCGCTATACAAATAAATGTACTACTTGATGGCAACAAACTGCTTATATCTTTTATTTTTTTTATCTTATCTTGCACATAGCAGCAGGATTTAGCATTCAAGCTACACATAAAGCCAAAACAGCTCACATTAGCTACAAGTTATCGCAAGAACAGATTTAGATCAGGCATACTAATGGGGTCCTAAGCTGGGACCCATCTCTTCAGTGGGACTCATCTATTCACCACACCGCCAATGTCCCGACTCCCAATATGGCACTGACATCTTGGGTCTTGAGTCTGCGCACTTGCGTTTTCGGGACCAGACATGCACAGTCAGTCGTGAGCAGGAAGTAAAGCCGCGAAATCAAGGCCCCGCCCTCACTCTCGCAGAATCAATCAAAAGCACATGCCCCGCACTTTTCTGAAGTGGCCTCTGTCTGCTCCGTTCCTCTCTAATGATGTCTGCTGATTGCAATACCTTGTTAAAATAAATTAAATACAACTACTAACCACATTGTCAACTTTATGAAAAATTCCATTGGTTCTTCAGTGAGTATTTCTCACCTGTCCATCACAGCTGTCAATCAGGAATGTCACAGCACCGTTTTCATAGCATCAAATAACTAATTAAAAACAAACTCTTGAAATTACATCAACGTGATAGAAACTACAGTAAATAACAGAAACTATCCTCTGGAAAAAAAAAGGATATGTGAAGTGTAATTTAATTGTTTAGTTGGTCTCACATGCCGTTGATTAACATATGGAGGCGGGGTTTATGACCTATACTAGGACCGGCCACTGGGGGCCGATCGAGACGTTTTGGCTTCACATTTGAGGGCTTGTACGGTACGCTTTTGTTCAAACAGCCACAAAAAGACCATCTACTCTCAGTCTACTGACCTAACAATAGACATTATGGGAAGAGCTCTAGCCGGACGGGATTTAAGTTTTGTCGGCTAGAGACCCATGTCTGGTTTGAAGATGAAAAATGTACCAAGCACAATATTTTTTCTCACAATTCCTGATTTCTAACACACACTCACAGCGTTCGGCTGATCTTGTGTCTGTCAGAGCGAAAATGAATGCTGATACTCTCCGTGTGCCTTTACGTCATCCCCGGGTCTGTTCATGTGAAAATTGCGTGAGCTTATTTCATCCGTTAGATCAAAAGATCTGAAAAAACGCATACATTAACCCGTCCATAGACCAAACTGTTAAAAAGCATTAAAAACATTTATTTCCAATGATAAATTGCCTGTATTGGCTGTTAATAGTGTTTTCCATCTATTATGTCAGTGGATAAATGTATGCTAAATAAAACTGAATGCCTTTTGATGCTTTTGTGCTTAAATGCCTTAAAAAGCCTTAAGTGCTTGAACCCCGCTAAATGATGCTTGCAGCTTTAATTATTATTATTATTCCGCCATAAAACGCGTCGTGCAGACCAAATCGTAAGAGCTAGAGACTTGATATTTGGGATTAAGGTTGCACAGAAATTGAGGAGAGGTTATCAAATTATGAGCCCGATTGGCCCATAGGTGGCACTACAGCAACCAAAAATACTAAATTGGCCATAACTCCTAGACCGTTTGACCTAGAATCGAGAGAAGAATTTACCTCGAAAGAAGAAATCAGAACATAAGTGGTTGAAAGTGGACAAAAGAGAGGATTTAAACACTTAATGTGTCTCTCTCGTCCACTTGTGATCCGATCCACCAAAACACATCTTAATACCAGGTGTAAACAGGGCCTAAATGACCAAAATACACGAAATTCTCTGCCTCGCACTTAGAGCTGCTGTTTCTGGTGTTGTGGTCATGATGTGACCAAGCGGAGGGGTGCGAGGTCAGGATGGTGTAGTGAGCCTCTGCTCCTCTTCAAATAACCTACTCGGTGAGCACTAGAAAATAAGGAAAGCGAAAAGTAACAAGAAAAAGACAAGGAGTAA
>NW_024121662.1:0-20299 GCF_016745375.1 Pimephales promelas
AACGATATCTCGGCTCTGGAAGGGTCTAGAGCCTCCATTTTTGCGCTCAGGTCAAAGTCTCGCGGCCCTCTATCATAATCCAGAGTTTTGAGAAGATTGGAGAAACTTGAATTTTTCGCCGAAAACTAAAAAAAAAAGTAAGGGGTAACACTGTCGTTTTTTTTTCGGGTCGAAATTTTGAGTTTCGATATCTCAGCTCTGGAAGGGTCTAGAGCCTCCATTTTTGCACTCAGGTCAAAGTCTCGCGGCCCTCTATCATAATCCAGAGTTTTGAGAAGATTGGAGAAACTTGATTTTTCGCCCGAAAACTGAAAAAACGTAAGGGGTAACACTGTCGTTTTTTTTTCGGGTCGAAATTTTGAGTTTCGATATCTCAGCTCTGGAAGGGTCTAGAGCCTCCATTTTTGCGCTCAGGTCAAAGTCTCGCGGCCCTCTATCATAATCCAGAGTTTTGAGAAGATTGGAGAAACTTGATTTTTCGCCCGAAAACTGAAAAAACGTAAGGGGTAACACTGTCGTTTTTTTTTCGGGTCGAAATTTTGAGTTTCGATATCTCAGCTCTGGAAGGGTCTAGAGCCTCCATTTTTGCACTCAGGTCAAAGTCTCGCGGCCCTCTATCATAATCCAGAGTTTTGAAAAGATTGGAGAAACTTGAATTTTTCGCCCGAAAACTGAAAAAAACGTAAGGGGTAACACTGTCGTTTTTTTTTCGGGTCGAAATTTTGAGTTTCGATATCTCAGCTCTGGAAGGGTCTAGAGCCTCCATTTTTGCACTCAGGTCAAAGTCTCGCGCCCTCTATCATAATCCAGAGTTTTGAGAAGATTGGAGAAACTTAATTTTTCGCCCGAAAACTGAAAAAAAACGTAAGGGGTAACACTGTCGTTTTTTTTTCGGGTCGAAATTTTGAGTTTCGATATCTCAGCTCTGGAAGGGTCTAGAGCCTCCATTTTTGCACTCAGGTCAAAGTCTCATGGCCCTCTATCATAATCCAGAGTTTTGAGAAGATTGGAGAAACTTAATTTTTCGCCCGAAAAAAAAAAACGTAAGGGGTAACACTGTCGTTTTTTTTTTCGGGTCGAAATTTTGAGTTTCGATATCTCAGCTCTGGAAGGGTCTAGAGCCTCCATTTTTGCACTCAGGTCAAAGTCTCATGGCCCTCTATCAGAATCCAGAGTTTTGAGAAGATTGGAGAAACTTAATTTTTCGCCCGAAAAAAAAAAAACGTAAGGGGTAACACTGTCGTTTTTTTTTCGGGTCGAAATTTTGAGTTTCGATATCTCAGCTCTGGAAGGGTCTAGAGCCTCCATTTTTGCACTCAGGTCTAAGTCTCATGGCCCTCTATCAGAATCCAGAGTTTTGAGAAGATTGGAGAAACTTAATTTTTCGCCCGAAAAAAAAAAAACGTAAGGGGTACCACTGTCGTTTTTTTTTTCGGGTCGAATTTTGAGTTTCGATATCTCAGCTCTGGAAGGGTCTAGAGCCTCCATTTTTGCACTCAGGTCTAAGTCTCATGGCCCTCTATCAGAATCCAGAGTTTTGAGAAGATTGGAGAAACTTAATTTTTCGCCCAAAAAAAAAAAACGTAAGGGGTACCACTGTCGTTTTTTTTTCGGGTCGAAATTTTGAGTTTCGATATCTCAGCTCTGGAAGGGTCTAGAGCCTCCATTTTTGCACTCAGGTCTAAGTCTCATGGCCCTCTATCAGAATCCAGAGTTTTGGAAGATTGGAGAAACTTAATTTTTCGCCCAAAAAAAAAAAAAAACGTAAGGGGTAACACTGTCGTTTTTTTTTTCGGGTCGAATTTTTGAGTTTCGATATCTCAGCTCTGGAAGGGGCTAGAGCCTCCATTTTTGCACTCAGGTCTAAGTCTCATGGCCCTCTATCAGAATCCAGAGTTTTGGAAGATTGGAGAAACTTAATTTTTCGCCCAAAAAAAAAAAAACGTAAGGGGTACCACTGTCGTTTTTTTTTCGGGCCGAATTTTTGAGTTTCGATATCTCAGCTCTGGAAGGGGCTAGAGCCTCCATTTTTGCACTCAGGTCTAAGTCTCATGGCCCTCTATCAGAATCCAGAGTTTTGGGAAGATTGGAGAAACTTAATTTTTCGCCAAAAAAAAAAAAACGTAAGGGGTACCACTGTCGTTTTTTTTTCGGGCCGAATTTTTGAGTTTCGATATCTCAGCTCTGGAAGGGGCTAGAGCCTCCATTTTTGCACTCAGGTCTAAGTCTCATGGCCCTCTATCAGAATCCAGAGTTTTGGGAAGATTGGAGAAACTTAATTTTTCGCCCAAAAAAAAAAAACGTAAGGGGTACCACTGTCGTTTTTTTTTCGGGCCGAATTTTTGAGTTTCGATATCTCAGCTCTGGAAGGGGCTAGAGCCTCCATTTTTGCACTCAGGTCTAAGTCTCATGGCCCTCTATCAGAATCCAGAGTTTTGGGAAGATTGGAGAAACTTAATTTTTCGCCCAAAAAAAAAAAACGTAAGGGTACCACTGTCGTTTTTTTTTCGGGCCGAATTTTTGAGTTTCGATATCTCAGCTCTGGAAGGGGCTAGAGCCTCCATTTTTGCACTCAGGTCTAAGTCTCATGGCCCTCTATCAGAATCCAGAGTTTTGGGAAGATTGGAGAAACTTAATTTTTCGCCCCAAAAAAAAAAAACGTAAGGGGTACCACTGTCGTTTTTTTTTCGGGCCGAATTTTTGAGTTTCGATATCTCAGCTCTGGAAGGGGCTAGAGCCTCCATTTTTGCACTCAGGTCTAAGTCTCATGGCCCTCTATCAGAATCCAGAGTTTTGGAAGATTGGAGAAACTTAATTTTTCGCCCAAAAAAAAAAAAACGTAAGGGGTACCACTGTCGTTTTTTTTTCGGGCCGAATTTTTGAGTTTCGATATCTCAGCTCTGGAAGGGGCTAGAGCCTCCATTTTTGCACTCAGGTCTAAGTCTCATGGCCCTCTATCAGAATCCAGAGTTTTGGGAAGATTGGAGAAACTTAATTTTTCGCCCAAAAAAAAAAACGTAAGGGGTACCACTGTCGTTTTTTTTTCGGGCCGAATTTTTGAGTTTCGATATCTCAGCTCTGGAAGGGGCTAGAGCCTCCATTTTTGCACTCAGGTTTAAGTCTCATGGCCCTCTATCAGAATCCAGAGTTTTGAGAAGATTGGAGAAACTTAATTTTTCGCCCAAAAAAAAAAAAACGTAAGGGGTACCACTGTCGTTTTTTTTTTGGGTCGAATTTTTGAGTTTCGATATCTCAGCTCTGGAAGGGTCTAGAGCCTCCATTTTTGCACTCAGGTCTAAGTCTCATGGCCCTCTATCAGAATCCAGAGTTTTGGAAGATTGGAGAAACTTAATTTTTCGCCCCAAAAAAAAAAAAACGTAAGGGGTACCACTGTCGTTTTTTTTTTTTGGTCGAATTTTTGAGTTTCGATATCTCAGCTCTGGAAGGGTCTAGAGCCTCCATTTTTGCACTCAGGTTTAAGTCTCATGGCCCTCTATCAGAATCCAGAGTTTTGAGAAGATTGGAGAAACTTCATTTTTCGCCCGAAAAAAAAACAACGAAAGGGGTACCACTGTCGGTTTTTTTTTCGGGTCGAAATTTTGAGATTTCGATATTTCTGCTCTGGAAGGGTCTAGAGCCTCCATTTTTGCACTCAAGTCTAAGGCTGCGTTCCAAACCGCACACTCAATGAGTAGGTACTTAATTTCAATAAGTACTTACTCATCGAGCGCTAAAAGAGTAGGTACTTTATAGCCAAATCTCGTTGAGTATGAATGCGAACCGGACATCTGCCATGTTGACGTTATCATGTGACCTACTACGCAAGCACATGATATGTTTTATTCATCTATCTATAAATATCTTGATATTGATGAAACTTGCTCATTTTGTTGTGGTATTGTTGAAGAAACAGCTGCCTATTTATTTTGTGAATACATTTAGGGTTGATTTAAGTTGTTATATTTTAAACCCTACTAATGTGACCAACAGTGTTATTCTAACAAAATTTTTTTTTATTAAGAAACCCCAAAATCATCATCTCTTGATTATGTTGTTAATTGCTTTATTTTATACCTAAAAAGTTTTCCTCTTTTTCTTCATTTACTTCGTTTCCTCCCTCAGACATATGACAACTTTTTTTATGTATTATAAAGAACTATAAGATATTTAGCCTTTTTTATTGTTCTTATTTCCTGTGTATACATATAATTTTATGTCATATTATGATGTACACAAACCAATGATCTTTATATTTTCTGTTTTGTCATTATGATTGTTACATAAACTATAGTATCTTTCCATGATCTTGCATATAATAAGTCTAAATTATATGAGCGACAGGTGCACTTCATAACATCAGTAACTTGACAGCACAACCTAGAACAGCGTTTATAATGTCTGTACAAAGGAGACGGGCAGCTGCTTGAAGATCTCTTTTGGGGAAAACTGTTGATTTTATACTCAAAAAATGTAAGCATCACTGCTTAAAAATTAATATTACCTCAGAATGAATTGCATTGTTAGCCCACCCCAAAACTTAAACAAAATAATAATATTAAATGCTGACCAATACTTATATAACTTTTTATATACTAAAAATATAATTTAACCAAACAAGCAAAATGTAATTTGTTTTGTAATATGACAGTAATGCATGAATTCATTTATATTGCTAAATGCAGTGAAACATCTCAATTGTCAGTCAATCGATTAATTAATGCATAGATTAATTAAATTTTATATAAAAACACATGAAACAAAGCTTTATTCGAACTACAAGCATGTATTTACTGGCGCTGAACCCCAAACCCTACTGCCGACTCAACACAGCGGTTCCCATTCTGCGGCATTATTCTGATGAATTCACCAGAGGGGACTGTGCCTTCGTGCCAGAGCTTGTTGCTGTGCTGCGCTTCACAATCTGAGGCAATAAGGGCAGGTGGAGCAATACAGGGACTCATAAGGCCAGGTGGAGCGATAGAGGGACTCATAAGGGCAGGTGGAGCGATGGAGGGTCTTATCCATGGGACCACATCCAGGATTCAGCTCTGGGCTCCTCATCCTCAGTACTCTCACCAGTCTGCAGACATTTCAGATCCTACAAAAATGCACAAACATAACACAAAAGCAGTCATTTTAACAGCACAATGTCATTTGATTTATGTATTAAAAATAACCTGACTTTATATTTGAGTAAAATCCCCAAAACTTTTTTTCCTAAACAAATACTGCCATCATCTTTCCTTGCAGGTCCTGCTCCACCACAAAAGCTCTGCAGCAAATGCACAGAAATCAAGACTCAGAAAAATGTTGTAATATCTATCCATTTCTGTAGTATACTCACTCAAAGCCTTTGATGACAGCATTCAGCATCATGAGCCTCTCTCCACGGGATAAACACACACGTGTTCTTCTGTCCCTGTAACATACAGACAAGATTCACATTATGAGCTCAACTCTGCATTTAGCCTACATGAGGTTGATGTGTTAACTCACTTTTAATCCAACTTAAATGTTCCTCAAACAACACTAATAAGGGACAAATTAAATATAGATCATGTTTAGTTACTTTATAGATTTGTTTATTTCCCTTTACAGCACATTTGTCTAGCAGTGTTGACAACAGTGAATTATGCTACATAATAGCACACATAACGTTACATCACTCAGATGTATTTTTCATGTTGGGATGTGCTCACCTGCAAAACTTGTACAATATTTTCCTTCCTGATGTAAATAGACATTTTAAATAAGCGTGTTTAAGATGTATGGTTATGTAAATCCACTTTAGAAACGTAACTTAACGTACATGTGTTTACTGGAGCTCCCATGTTAACTAGCTCTATACTGTCCAACTCCTTTACACCTTCAACAGTTAAAATCTTTACTCTATAGTAGTTTAACACATACGATTTAAACACATGGAACCGTGTTTACTGACATTTGAAAACCCCGCGTTGCTGATCTCCACGATGTTGATATTGACGTATCCTCTCGCGTAGCCTCTTGGGATAGATGAGTATCATGAGTACCCATGGAAAAGCACTCAAAAATCTGGGCGGAAGCAGTAAGCCATCCGGGAACTTCTCGCCTACTCTTTTTATGAAAACTGATGTTTCGAACGTACTGCTTTTTTCACGTACTGTTTTCGCCTACTATATATTGGAAAGTAGGCATATTCAAACGCACTTTAGGCATGCGTACGTCCGAATCTCGCGATAATTAGTACTTGCTATGTGGGATCTCAATATCTCAGGAAGGGTCTAGAGCCTCCATTATTGCACTCAGTTCTAAGTCTCACAGCCCTCTATCAGAATCCAGAGTTTCAAGAAGATCAGAGAAACTCAAAATTTCGATCCAAAAAAAAAAACGACAGTGTTACCCCTGTCGTTTTTTTGGGTTTTTTTTTTTGGTGCGAAAAAATAAGTTTCTTCAATCTTCTTGAAACTCTGGATTCTGATAGAGGGCCATGAGACTTAGACCTGAGTGCAAAAATGGAGGTGCTAGACCCTTCCAGAGCTGAAATATTGAGATCCCATGAATCCACTATTTTTTTAATGGCATAAATGCTATGTGGGATCTCAATATCTCAGCTCAGGAAGGGTCTAGAGCCTCCATTATTGCACTCAGGTCTAAGTCTCACGGCCCTCTATCAGAATCGAGAGTTTCAAGAAGATCAGAGCAACTCAAAATTTCAACCTGAAAAAAAAAAACGACAGTTTTTAAGTTTTAAGTTTCTTCAATCTTCTTGAAACTCTGGATTCTGATAGAGGGCCATGAGACTTAGACCTGAGTGCAAAAATGGAGGCTCTAGACCCTTCCAGAGCAGATATTGAGATATTTATAATGGCATAAATGCTACGTGGGATCTTAATATCTCAGCTCTGGAATGTTCTAGAGCCTCCATTTTTGCACTCAGGTTTAAGTCTCATGGCCCTCTATCAGAATCCAGAGTTTTGAGAAGATTGGAGAAACTTCATTTTTCCCCCGAAAAAAAAAAACGAAAGGGGTACCACTGTCGTTTTTTTTGGGGGTCGAATTTTTGAGTTTTGATATCTCAGCTCTGGAAGGGTCTAGAGCCTCCATTTTTGCACTCAGGTTTAAGTCTCGCGGCCCTCTATCATAATCCAGAGTTTTGAGAAGATTGGAGAAACTTGATTTTTCGCCCGAAAACTGAAAAAAACGTAAGGGGTAACACTGTCGTTTTTTTTTTCGGGTCGAAATTTTGAGTTTCGATATCTCAGCTCTGGAAGGGTCTAGAGCCTCCATTTTTGCGCTCAGGTCAAAGTCTCGCGGCCCTCTATCATAATCCAGAGTTTTGAGAAGATTGGAGAAACTTGATTTTTCGCCCGAAAACTGAAAAAAACGTAAGGGGTAACACTGTCGTTTTTTTTTCGGGTCGAAATTTTGAGTTTCGATATCTCAGCTCTGGAAGGGTCTAGAGCCTCCATTTTTGCGCTCAGGTCAAAGTCTCGCGGCCCTCTATCATAATCCAGAGTTTTGAGAAGATTGGAGAAACTTGATTTTTCGCCCGAAAACTGAAAAAAACGTAAGGGGTAACACTGTCGTTTTTTTTTTCGGGTCGAAATTTTGAGTTTCGATATCTCAGCTCTGGAAGGGTCTAGAGCCTCCATTTTTGCGCTCAGGTCAAAGTCTCGCGGCCCTCTATCATAATCCAGAGTTTTGAGAAGATTGGAGAAACTTGATTTTTCGCCCGAAAACTGAAAAAAACGTAAGGGGTAACACTGTCGTTTTTTTTTTCGGGTCGAAATTTTGAGTTTCGATATCTCAGCTCTGGAAGGGTCTAGAGCCTCCATTTTTGCGCTCAGGTCAAAGTCTCGCGGCCCTCTATCATAATCCAGAGTTTTGAGAAGATTGGAGAAACTTGATTTTTCGCCCGAAAACTGAAAAAAACGTAAGGGGTAACACTGTCGTTTTTTTTTCGGGTCGAAATTTTGAGTTTCGATATCTCAGCTCTGGAAGGGTCTAGAGCCTCCATTTTTGCGCTCAGGTCAAAGTCTCGCGGCCCTCTATCATAATCCAGAGTTTTGAGAAGATTGGAGAAACTTGATTTTTCGCCCGAAAACTGAAAAAAACGTAAGGGGTAACACTGTCGTTTTTTTTTCGGGTCGAAATTTTGAGTTTCGATATCTCAGCTCTGGAAGGGTCTAGAGCCTCCATTTTTGCGCTCAGGTCAAAGTCTCGCGGCCCTCTATCATAATCCAGAGTTTTGAGAAGATTGGAGAAACTTGATTTTTCGCCCGAAAACTGAAAAAAACGTAAGGGGTAACACTGTCGTTTTTTTTTCGGGTCGAAATTTTGAGTTTCGATATCTCAGCTCTGGAAGGGTCTAGAGCCTCCATTTTTGCGCTCAGGTCAAAGTCTCGCGGCCCTCTATCATAATCCAGAGTTTTGAGAAGATTGGAGAAACTTGATTTTTCGCCCGAAAACTGAAAAAAACGTAAGGGGTAACACTGTCGTTTTTTTTTCGGGTCGAAATTTTGAGTTTCGATATCTCAGCTCTGGAAGGGTCTAGAGCCTCCATTTTTGCGCTCAGGTCAAAGTCTCGCGGCCCTCTATCATAATCCAGAGTTTTGAGAAGATTGGAGAAACTTGATTTTTCGCCCGAAAACTGAAAAAAACGTAAGGGGTAACACTGTCGTTTTTTTTTCGGGTCGAAATTTTGAGTTTCGATATCTCAGCTCTGGAAGGGTCTAGAGCCTCCATTTTTGCGCTCAGGTCAAAGTCTCGCGGCCCTCTATCATAATCCAGAGTTTTGAGAAGATTGGAGAAACTTGATTTTTCGCCCGAAAACTGAAAAAAACGTAAGGGGTAACACTGTCGTTTTTTTTTCGGGTCGAAATTTTGAGTTTCGATATCTCAGCTCTGGAAGGGTCTAGAGCCTCCATTTTTGCGCTCAGGTCAAAGTCTCGCGGCCCTCTATCATAATCCAGAGTTTTGAGAAGATTGGAGAAACTTGATTTTTCGCCCGAAAACTGAAAAAAACGTAAGGGGTAACACTGTCGTTTTTTTTTCGGGTCGAAATTTTGAGTTTCGATATCTCAGCTCTGGAAGGGTCTAGAGCCTCCATTTTTGCGCTCAGGTCAAAGTCTCGCGGCCCTCTATCATAATCCAGAGTTTTGAGAAGATTGGAGAAACTTGATTTTTCGCCCGAAAACTGAAAAAAACGTAAGGGGTAACACTGTCGTTTTTTTTTCGGGTCGAAATTTTGAGTTTCGATATCTCAGCTCTGGAAGGGTCTAGAGCCTCCATTTTTGCGCTCAGGTCAAAGTCTCGCGGCCCTCTATCATAATCCAGAGTTTTGAGAAGATTGGAGAAACTTGATTTTTCGCCCGAAAACTGAAAAAAACGTAAGGGGTAACACTGTCGTTTTTTTTTCGGGTCGAAATTTTGAGTTTCGATATCTCAGCTCTGGAAGGGTCTAGAGCCTCCATTTTTGCGCTCAGGTCAAAGTCTCGCGGCCCTCTATCATAATCCAGAGTTTTGAGAAGATTGGAGAAACTTGATTTTTCGCCCGAAAACTGAAAAAAACGTAAGGGGTAACACTGTCGTTTTTTTTTCGGGTCGAAATTTTGAGTTTCGATATCTCAGCTCTGGAAGGGTCTAGAGCCTCCATTTTTGCGCTCAGGTCAAAGTCTCGCGGCCCTCTATCATAATCCAGAGTTTTGAGAAGATTGGAGAAACTTGATTTTTCGCCCGAAAACTGAAAAAAACGTAAGGGGTAACACTGTCGTTTTTTTTTCGGGTCGAAATTTTGAGTTTCGATATCTCAGCTCTGGAAGGGTCTAGAGCCTCCATTTTTGCGCTCAGGTCAAAGTCTCGCGGCCCTCTATCATAATCCAGAGTTTTGAGAAGATTGGAGAAACTTGATTTTTCGCCCGAAAACTGAAAAAAACGTAAGGGGTAACACTGTCGTTTTTTTTTCGGGTCGAAATTTTGAGTTTCGATATCTCAGCTCTGGAAGGGTCTAGAGCCTCCATTTTTGCGCTCAGGTCAAAGTCTCGCGGCCCTCTATCATAATCCAGAGTTTTGAGAAGATTGGAGAAACTTGATTTTTCGCCCGAAAACTGAAAAAAACGTAAGGGGTAACACTGTCGTTTTTTTTTTCGGGTCGAAATTTTGAGTTTCGATATCTCAGCTCTGGAAGGGTCTAGAGCCTCCATTTTTGCGCTCAGGTCAAAGTCTCGCGGCCCTCTATCATAATCCAGAGTTTTGAGAAGATTGGAGAAACTTGATTTTTCGCCCGAAAAAAAAAAACGTAAGGGGTAACACTGTCGTTTTTTTTTCGGGTCGAAATTTTGAGTTTCGATATCTCAGCTCTGGAAGGGTCTAGAGCCTCCATTTTTGCGCTCAGGTCAAAGTCTCGCGGCCCTCTATCATAATCCAGAGTTTTGAGAAGATTGGAGAAACTTGATTTTTCGCCCGAAAACTGAAAAAAACGTAAGGGGTAACACTGTCGTTTTTTTTTCGGGTCGAAATTTTGAGTTTCGATATCTCAGCTCTGGAAGGGTCTAGAGCCTCCATTTTTGCGCTCAGGTCAAAGTCTCGCGGCCCTCTATCATAATCCAGAGTTTTGAGAAGATTGGAGAAACTTGATTTTTCGCCCGAAAACTGAAAAAAACGTAAGGGGTAACACTGTCGTTTTTTTTTCGGGTCGAAATTTTGAGTTTCGATATCTCAGCTCTGGAAGGGTCTAGAGCCTCCATTTTTGCGCTCAGGTCAAAGTCTCGCGGCCCTCTATCATAATCCAGAGTTTTGAGAAGATTGGAGAAACTTGATTTTTCGCCCGAAAACTGAAAAAAACGTAAGGGGTAACACTGTCGTTTTTTTTTCGGGTCGAAATTTTGAGTTTCGATATCTCAGCTCTGGAAGGGTCTAGAGCCTCCATTTTTGCGCTCAGGTCAAAGTCTCGCGGCCCTCTATCATAATCCAGAGTTTTGAGAAGATTGGAGAAACTTGATTTTTCGCCCGAAAACTGAAAAAAACGTAAGGGGTAACACTGTCGTTTTTTTTTCGGGTCGAAATTTTGAGTTTCGATATCTCAGCTCTGGAAGGGTCTAGAGCCTCCATTTTTGCGCTCAGGTCAAAGTCTCGCGGCCCTCTATCATAATCCAGAGTTTTGAGAAGATTGGAGAAACTTGATTTTTCGCCCGAAAACTGAAAAAAACGTAAGGGGTAACACTGTCGTTTTTTTTTCGGGTCGAAATTTTGAGTTTCGATATCTCAGCTCTGGAAGGGTCTAGAGCCTCCATTTTTGCGCTCAGGTCAAAGTCTCGCGGCCCTCTATCATAATCCAGAGTTTTGAGAAGATTGGAGAAACTTGATTTTTCGCCCGAAAACTGAAAAAAACGTAAGGGGTAACACTGTCGTTTTTTTTTCGGGTCGAAATTTTGAGTTTCGATATCTCAGCTCTGGAAGGGTCTAGAGCCTCCATTTTTGCACTCAGGTCAAAGTCTCGCGGCCCTCTATCATAATCCAGAGTTTTGAGAAGATTGGAGAAACTTGATTTTTCGCCCGAAAACTGAAAAAAAACGTAAGGGGTAACACTGTCGTTTTTTTTTCGGGTCGAAATTTTGAGTTTCGATATCTCAGCTCTGGAAGGGTCTAGAGCCTCCATTTTTGCGCTCAGGTCAAAGTCTCGCGGCCCTCTATCATAATCCAGAGTTTTGAGAAGATTGGAGAAACTTGATTTTTCGCCCGAAAACTGAAAAAAACGTAAGGGGTAACACTGTCGTTTTTTTTTCGGGTCGAAATTTTGAGTTTCGATATCTCAGCTCTGGAAGGGTCTAGAGCCTCCATTTTTGCGCTCAGGTCAAAGTCTCGCGGCCCTCTATCATAATCCAGAGTTTTGAGAAGATTGGAGAAACTTGATTTTTCGCCCGAAAACTGAAAAAAACGTAAGGGGTAACACTGTCGTTTTTTTTTCGGGTCGAAATTTTGAGTTTCGATATCTCAGCTCTGGAAGGGTCTAGAGCCTCCATTTTTGCGCTCAGGTCAAAGTCTCGCGGCCCTCTATCATAATCCAGAGTTTTGAGAAGATTGGAGAAACTTGATTTTTCGCCCGAAAACTGAAAAAAACGTAAGGGGTAACACTGTCGTTTTTTTTTCGGGTCGAAATTTTGAGTTTCGATATCTCAGCTCTGGAAGGGTCTAGAGCCTCCATTTTTGCGCTCAGGTCAAAGTCTCGCGGCCCTCTATCATAATCCAGAGTTTTGAGAAGATTGGAGAAACTTGATTTTTCGCCCGAAAACTGAAAAAAACGTAAGGGGTAACACTGTCGTTTTTTTTTCGGGTCGAAATTTTGAGTTTCGATATCTCAGCTCTGGAAGGGTCTAGAGCCTCCATTTTTGCGCTCAGGTCAAAGTCTCGCGGCCCTCTATCATAATCCAGAGTTTTGAGAAGATTGGAGAAACTTGATTTTTCGCCCGAAAACTGAAAAAAACGTAAGGGGTAACACTGTCGTTTTTTTTTCGGGTCGAAATTTTGAGTTTCGATATCTCAGCTCTGGAAGGGTCTAGAGCCTCCATTTTTGCGCTCAGGTCAAAGTCTCGCGGCCCTCTATCATAATCCAGAGTTTTGAGAAGATTGGAGAAACTTGATTTTTCGCCCGAAAACTAAAAAAAACGTAAGGGGTAACACTGTCGTTTTTTTTTCGGGTCGAAATTTTGAGTTTCGATATCTCAGCTCTGGAAGGGTCTAGAGCCTCCATTTTTGCGCTCAGGTCAAAGTCTCGCGGCCCTCTATCATAATCCAGAGTTTTGAGAAGATTGGAGAAACTTGATTTTTCGCCCGAAAACTGAAAAAAACGTAAGGGGTAACACTGTCGTTTTTTTTTTCGGGTCGAAATTTTGAGTTTCGATATCTCAGCTCTGGAAGGGTCTAGAGCCTCCATTTTTGCGCTCAGGTCAAAGTCTCGCGGCCCTCTATCATAATCCAGAGTTTTGAGAAGATTGGAGAAACTTGATTTTTCGCCCGAAAACTGAAAAAAACGTAAGGGGTAACACTGTCGTTTTTTTTTGGGTCGAAATTTTGAGTTTCGATATCTCAGCTCTGGAAGGGTCTAGAGCCTCCATTTTTGCGCTCAGGTCAAAGTCTCGCGGCCCTCTATCATAATCCAGAGTTTTGAGAAGATTGGAGAAACTTGATTTTTCGCCCGAAAACTGAAAAAAACGTAAGGGGTAACACTGTCGTTTTTTTTTCGGGTCGAAATTTTGAGTTTCGATATCTCAGCTCTGGAAGGGTCTAGAGCCTCCATTTTTGCGCTCAGGTCAAAGTCTCGCGGCCCTCTATCATAATCCAGAGTTTTGAGAAGATTGGAGAAACTTGATTTTTCGCCCGAAAACTGAAAAAACGTAAGGGGTAACACTGTCGTTTTTTTTTCGGGTCGAAATTTTGAGTTTCGATATCTCAGCTCTGGAAGGGTCTAGAGCCTCCATTTTTGCGCTCAGGTCAAAGTCTCGCGGCCCTCTATCATAATCCAGAGTTTTGAGAAGATTGGAGAAACTTGATTTTTCGCCCGAAAAATGAAAAAAACGTAAGGGGTAACACTGTCGTTTTTTTTTTGGGTCGAAATTTTGAGTTTCGATATCTCAGCTCTGGAAGGGTCTAGAGCCTCCATTTTTGCGCTCAGGTCAAAGTCTCGCGGCCCTCTATCATAATCCAGAGTTTTGAGAAGATTGGAGAAACTTCATTTTTCGCCCGAAAAAAAAAAACAAAAGGGGTACCACTGTCGTTTTTTTTTTGGGTCGAATTTTTGAGTTTAGATATCTCAGCTCTGGAAGGGTCTAGAGCCTCCATTTTTGCATTCAGGTTTAAGTCTCATGGCCCTCTATCATAATCCAGAGTTTTGAGAAGATTGGAGAAACTTCATTTTTCGCCCAAAAAACAAAAAAACGAAAGGGGTAACACTGTCGTTTTTTTTTCGGGTCGAAATTTTGAGTTTCGATATCTCAGCTCTGGAAGGGTCTAGAGCCTCCATTTTTGCACTCAGGTTTAAGTCTCATGGCCCTCTATCAGAATCCAGAGTTTTGAGAAGATTGGAGAAACTTCATTTTTCGCCCGAAAAAAAAAAAAAACGAAAGGGGTAACACTGTCTTTTTTTTTGGGTCGAAATTTTGAGTTTCGATATCTCAGCTCTGGAAGGGTCTAGAGCCTCCATTTTTGCACTCAGGTCTAAGTCTCATGGCCCTCTATCAGAATCCAGAGTTTTGAGAAGATTGGAGAAACTTCATTTTTCCCCCAAAAAAAAAAAACGTAAGGGGTACCACTGTCGTTTTTTTTTTTTGGTCGAATTTTGAGTTTCGATATCTCAGCTCTGGAAGGGTCTAGAGCCTCCATTTTTGCACTCAGGTCTAAGTCTCATGGCCCTCTATCATAATCCAGAGTTTTGAGAAGATTGGAGAAACTTCATTTTTCGCCCAAAAAAAAAAAAAACGAAAGGGGTACCACTGTCGTTTTTTTTTGGGTCGAATTTTTGAGTTTTGATATCTCAGCTCTGGAAGGGTCTAGAGCCTCCATTTTTGCACTCAGGTCTAAGTCTCATGGCCCTCTATCAGAATCCAGAGTTTCAAGAAGATCAGAGAAACTCAAAAATTCGACCCAAAAAAAAAAACGACAGTGTTACCCCTGTCGTTTTTTTTTGGTGCGAAAAAATAAGTTTCTTCAATCTTCTTGAAACTCTGGGTTCTGATAGAGGGCCATGAGACAGGGCTTTTTAAGCCGGCACTAAACCTTAGTTAAGTTCTTCAGTGTTTCACATTTCTTCAACAGAGGTCAAGACCACATATAGATATCGTAGAGGTAATTAAACAACAGCACTCTTCATTTTGTTCCATTTCAACTTTGCAAAGACATGAAATGAGGCTTGACAATATGAAACAAGTCTTGGTGAAAAATCTGTTTTTCTCTTCAACAATAAAATATCAACAATAGATTGTTTTAGGACACTTTATTTTTCCATTCAATGAATCATGATTCAATTTCTTTTTCCAAAGTAATTTTCAGTAAGTTCAAAAACAAAAGCAAATATCTACATATTTTGCAGCATTACTCCATAACTTGGCTATTGTACTTAAACAGCCCTGAGATCATTCCACTGGCATCAATTCATTACCCAGTCCAACAACAAGAAAAAGTGCAGTCTCTGCCTTTAACAACAGATTAAGGTAAAACAGATGAGTTCATTTACTTTTCATTGCACACATGTACTTGAAAATAATAGTGATAACCTACACCACATGTAATTTACTATAGTTCCAGTTACTTTTCATAAATAGGTCAGGATTGTGAATCTTCACTGATAAGACGGCCTCTGAGAGAGAGACATGACAGTTGCAAAGCTATGAATAGATAAGTAGTATTTGCCTTCAAGTTTTTAAAGTAAGTGCATTACAAGTGCATAGGACTGCACTGAGGTGACATGGCTTGTCATATCATTCAAGTTCTAATCGTAATACTCTGAGAAACAAAAGACTTCCATTATTGTCCATATGTCCATTATGGATAAAGGCATTTTTACTTCAAAGGAGTTTTGATTCAAAAATATACAAATGAAAAGTCTCTTTGCCGAGCCATAATCTGCTTCTTTAATTCGAATTCTTATCCATGTTCAGTCATATTAACTCCATCTTCAAGATCTTACAAAAAGTGGAAAATTTGCTGTATGTATCAGCCGTCTTTAATCTCGTTCTAATGGCTATTAATGTAGTTTTCTCTGAGTGTTATGACCATCTGTGTGGATCTGGCTTCCATCTGTGTCAAAAACAAAATGTAAACAGCAATCAACATGAAATGGCACACATGACCCATTTTACAAATCAATAATTTGACATATTTCCATGTAAAAGAACATCTACTGATTTAAAGGAGTAGTTCACTTTTTAAAAAACTTTTGCTGATAATTTACTCACCCCCATGTCATCCAAGAGGTCCATGTCATTCTTTCTTCAGTCGAAAAGAAATTAAGGTTTTTGATGAAAACATTTCAAGATTTTTCTCCATATAAGGGACCTCAATGGGAACCAAACGGTTCAAGGTCCAGAAGTCAGTTTCAGTGCAGCTTCAAAGGGCTTTAAACGATTCCAGACGATGAATAATGGTCTGATCAAGCGAAACGATCACTCATTTAAAAAAATAACAAAGTTTAAGTTTTATAAGCTCAAATGCTCACCTTACTCTGTTCTGTGATCCACGTTCGTGACTCTCGTGTTCTAATTCATTTATCAAAATGAACAAATCTTTTTTCGTGTCATTTGGTTCATCCAACAAACGAAATGAACAAGATGACTCGGGAAAGGGTTCAGAGAAATTATATGGAGAAAAATATTGTAATGTTTTCATCAAAAACCTTAATTCCTTAAATCTTTTTGACTGAAGAAAGTCTTTTATCAGTAAATTATCAGCAAAAGTTTTTTAAAAAGTGAACTACTCCTTTAAAAGATGGTGGGACTTCATTTCATTAATTGAATTTATCAGTTTTTGAAAATGAATCCAGCACAATAAGACCAGGAACATTAATTACAGTAAATAGAGTCAATGTTGGTTTCATGTTGACTTTAAAACATTACACAACTATAAGACTGACATCACGGAGTCTAGTGTATGATGTCGAAGAAATTGGTTGAAGAAAATGGTTTCTTATTATGTCAAGAAAATGTCAACAACAACAATTATTTTTTATTACTATATTAATAACTGGAGATCCTTTGAACTAAAACAGACTAAAACATTGCTGCGTAA
This sequence comes from Pimephales promelas, assembly GCF_016745375.1. Next base: position 16,759 of record NW_024121662.1, read on the forward strand.
ATGTCAAATTAATTAAAAAAGTTATAATAGTATGCTACAGAAAAACAGGTGGAAAAAAAAAGATTTATAATGCAAGCAAACATCAAGACGAACGCAATAAATAATGTGGGCATGTTTCAACTGTCCCTATGGGCTTTTCTAAAGGTGTGTAAATTTACCTAAACCAAAGAGCCATGGTGTAAAAGAATGAAGAGGAGCAGAAGAGGAAACAGGGACAGACAGAAGATGAAGCGTGCTAGAGCACAGCATGGAGTTACCTGAAATAGGAAAGAGAGGAAGAGGAAGAAGAAAACACCAGGGGCCTCATTTATAAAACCGCGCGTAGAATTATTCCTAAAGGTGTATGTGCGCCCGAAAGCCAAAAATGTCTTACGCAAAAAAAATATTCAGACTTATATATGCCAGAACCTGCGCAGAATTCACTTTATAAATCCCAGTCAGCGGAAGATTGTGCGCACATGCGTCTCCTCCCCGAAATAACCATATATGGAGATTGCAACGCCTAGTTTGACTATGCATATCCTCATCTGCATATCATTTGCATACGATTGTTCATCCACATGATAACATGTTTAATGGTACAAGACATTAGGAAAATATGAAATATGGATGTGCAGTCACATAACATTAATAAAAATCATTTAGAAGCCCATCCTTCCCTTGTTTTTTAAATAAATAAAAATAAATGAGTGCAAAATGCATTTCAGAGAAAGTTTTTCTCAATCTTTTCCACTGGCCAAATAGTATTTTAATTGATTTATATTTTTAATGGAAACAGATCTTGTTGTGCATTATTTGCACGAAGCCATTTCCTCAGACAATCTGCTATCATGATAAGCAATTATCTATGTATTTAACACATTAAAACACACACAGCATGCCAGAGGAAAAGTGTTCAAAAGCATCACATCCACAACAAATATTTATATTCATTGAATATAAAAATGTTGCAACTTCTCAGTAATGATTTCATGTAGTTTAAGTGCTTAACACCATTAATGAGAAAGGCATATTTAATCTAAATGTTTATATCAGAAGTAAAACATAATAAATACAATCAAACATGCACTGTATTTATGATGGACTCACAATGAAGATTTGTGGTTTTACTTCATCTGCGTCAGTTTCCCTAAACGACACAACACTCTCGATGGCGCGGATATTTCAGAAGGGATGAATATTTGCTTCAAGAGATAGGTTTGGTGAGTGAACTTATATTTGTATTATCTTTCTGTAGATGTAAAATTTTCTTTAGATTTTCTACCTAAAAGTGACCAAAAAGACATTTACCTCGAGCTCATCAAAAGTGTCGCCAAACTACTCCATCTCCAAAATGTTCGTACGCATGGTCAGAGTTTGCGTGCAGGTGCGCACATATTCCTGTCAAGTTTGTTTTTAAAAATCACAACTTATGCGTCGGAAGTGGCGTACGCCTCTTTCGGGGCCTGTTTTGTGAGTGCGCAATGGTTATAAATGAGGCCCCAGGATGACAAATGCAACATTACAGCAATGGAGCTTTAAACAACATCACACCAGAGTCGAGCTTCAGCTCATCCACTCCATCCAATGCACATGAAGACAAGAGTACCAAACCTTTGGTGTAATGTAACAGATATCACAAATGTATCAAGCCCCTGTGAAAGGTGAAGTGTGTCATTTTTGAAATGGTTTTGGGAAATGGGAAGATCAAGTTGAATGTGCATCATATAAATATTAAGAGTAGCACGCAAGCGTTTAAGAACCTGTTTGGAATCATTCCATTTGGTGCAGCAATTGGAGCATAAATCACACACTTCACCTTTAAATAAACAGAGATGACTCTTACCAAGTTTCCATGCTTATGTTCAGGATCAATATCTGCTCACCATGTGCGAGACCATGCTGGAAAGTTCCAGGAACTGGGCCAGGAAAAACAGCTCCTTTACAGGCCTGAGGCGGTCCAGGGATCTTGGTGCCAGGGCTCAGTCCAGGGAACGGGAGAGCATGCAGGGGGACAAAGCTTGGTAAGACTCCCGGCTGTGCTGTGGTGGGATAGGAGGATGGAAGGAGAGATAGAGAAGGGGTGGGAAGCGCCGGGTTCCCACAGGAGATCTCGCCAGCTGCCTGAAATACAAGCAAAGAAAACAAATTATTATACAATTTTATTTTAATTTAAGAAAACCTTAAAACCTTAATGCTTCAGGCAAATCCCTATTGACTTCAAAGAAGGCTATATGGATTCAATTAAATTGTTCAAAAGTGACAGTAAAGATATGTATTTTTTCTAATACTGTTCTTTTGAACTTTATATCAAAGAATGTTTAAAAAAATGTACCACTGTTTCCACAAATACATTAAGCGGCATAATTGTTCTCAAAAAAGTCTTGATCAACATATTTGAATGATTTCTGAAGAATCACATGACACTGAAGACCGAGTGATGATGCTGAAAATTCAGCTTTGATCACAGGAATGAATTGCAACGAACAATTATTTTAAATGGTATTATAAAACGGTTAGTTCCAATCCTTGATTCTGATTGGTCAATAGCTGTGCTTTATTCACGATAAAACACGGCTATGACTGCTTCACCCAACGGTTCTATTAATCACTGCAGTTCCCCGAGGATTTGGAGCCAGAGTGGCATTTTGGGCGAATACGAGTTATTTATATCAAAATAAAGGTCTCGATGAACTCTATCCAATAGTGTCAAAAATACCTATTTGAGATCAAACTGTTTGAATAAAGCAACAAAAAGGTGTGTCTGACATATTTGACTTTTTTGAAAATGTTTAGAACATTGTCATTGTGTTAATATATGCCATACATTTTTTACTTAAATATTCATTCATGTAAGTATGCCTGTGGTTGCATACCCTCGCTATGTTGTTTTTATTTTATTTCAGGCATATCACACATTGGAACGTTGTTGCCGTTCATGGTCAGGGACTATTTTTTTTTCTAGCGGAAGGAAAGCTTTCAGGTTTTACTTCATGAGAGTTGCACTAATACATATTTTTTATTTGAATATTTTTTTTTGTGTGGTAACCGTTTTATAAAAAGCAACAAGGTACTCGAGGTAAGTGCTGTATACACGACACAGGACAGCCTCTCGTACCTTATTGCTTACATAATTTAACAGTATTACTATCTTTACTGGTGAGCATAGAGACTTCTGTCAAAAATATATCACCATATAAAAAATGGAAATTTATTCTATATTTTAATTTTAATATTTTATCTCACTTATGCTATAACACTAAGTGGACAAATTTAACAGTGTTTTTAAATTAGCATGCCATCCGATTGCTGTATACCCGTCGCAATTTAAATAAGATATTATGTTTATATTTCCTCTTCAGATCATGAAGTTAATGATCAGGATTTGATTTTATACGATAATAATTTTTTAAAAATTAGAATTCAATGTAACATCCTACAGTGGACATTATTTATACGTATCATTTTAGGAAGGATGTTGTAAACACCACAACTTTTATGATGATCCACATACAATAAGCAACCAATATGTGTCTGTCTTGTGAAGAACTCACGGCTGCCA
>NW_024121663.1:0-20297 GCF_016745375.1 Pimephales promelas
TTGTAAAATGTTCTTTCGATCAGGTTCTCTGTAAATGTGCTCCATGATATTGACACTGGAATATTCTTCCATTCTGCTCGTTTGAACTTCCCCACTGTCCTCAAACTGTGTTTTGAGAATATGTGGTTCTCTATGAGGAACACTCCAACATTGGATGAGCAGACTGAAGATCCTCCATAAGAGGTGTTAAACTGGTGTGTTCGTAACGGCATGATTGATCTCATCAATGTCATTCAGGAGAACGTACCTTGATTGATACATGTGCCTGTAAATGCACTCGTTGAGTGTTACTAACTGACCATAATAATGGACATCGCCCCTTGTGCTTCTTGATGTTCCAGCAGAGGACGGGTTTCAGAAACGTGTCGATAGCCATGAAACAATCTCCAGAATCCCCTCTGTTTCATAATGTTTTAAGAGCTTTTCCAGATCTGGTCACATTTCGTTTTATAGATGACAACATGCTGTACACCCAGAAGCTTGTACATCTCAATAGTTTGAGCAAACTGCAGTGCATTGTTGTAGTCGCCAAAAAAGGTTGGAGATGCATATCGTGAAGTTAAACTTGAAAGTCTCTCTTGCCACCTTATTTCGAATTGGCAGATACTCCATCTTGGGGTCAACTGAATCTTTCTTATTAGATGTTATGAGGACATGTGTTGCATTTTGCATGTGTTTACCTTTGCAAATCACATCTGAGGCACCATACGGAAAGCTAAAATGGTCGGTGTGTATCTGGACATCTGCCTCAACAGTTCTGCAGTCATGTTTTGTGCTGCAGTAAACACAGTAAAGTGGCTGAAGACTGTTTCTGTTGATTATGCTGATGACTCGAATGACCCCGTCCAGTCTGTGGTCGATAAACGCAGACACCATGAAATGCTTTGAGCCATTGATGGGCGTTATCGAATTCGAAACCTCCAAGATTTTTTGTTTATTATTTGTTGGAGTAGCTCTTATTTTTGGAGGAGTGTAGTGTGTAATGTATTTTGTACTGTCCATATACACCAAAATCAGCATGCCAAAAAGTGTGACAATAAATGATAGGGAAAGAAGTGCCTTCAATTTTTCCATCTGTAGAAAAAGGGAAATTAATAAATGTGTCAAAAACAATGCAAAATGTTAAAAACAAACAAACTCTTATGTTGACACACGCACAACATGCGAGACGTGATTAGAAAATAACGCAAGCGCAGTCTATCATTAATTTTTGATTTGATTTGCAGCGAAAAGGAGATCAAGTGAGACACACTGAGTGATTGTCACTCACGTGAACGAGCACCGATTTACCTATGATTTCGGATATTTGTCGGCGATCTTTCAAAACCTGTCAGCGAGTGAAAATCGGGGCTAAAGTTGTCCAGTGTGAACTCTGCTGATTTGCAGGAGGAGCATCACAATGGAGCATCAATAAAGCACATTTTGAGTTTTATTTACACCAAAAATTACCATATAGCCTAGGCCTATTGGTCATTTCATGCATCACTGTATTAACTTAAAGCTGCAGTCCGTAGCTTTTTTGGGGTTAAAAATGATCCAAAATAAAAATTTAAAGATGATAATTCTGCGATTGACTGCAGCTTTAAATATAATTTAAATAAAAAAGGTATAAAGACAATGCGCCTACCTGTTTCCTTGATGAATTCAACTCTTTTATTTCACCTAATAAAAAAAAAAATGTTTTATGACAATTTAAAGATATGACTTTATATGACCCATGTTTATATATTTTTTTTATATTATAAATGTTTTTTTATAATAGATTACTTCGTGTTTTCCCCCTGATAATGTTTGTATTCTTGGGTTTTAACTTTTTTTTTTTTTTTTTTTTTTTACTGGATTTCCATAGTCAAACACAACTGACTTTTATGAGATGAAAGAGTAGCCTATAATGAGAGACCATGACTTACATTACATAATCAACAATAAACAAGTAAAACACCTGATGAAGACTGATGTAAACAACAAAGAATAACTTCCAAGACACTGTTCTCTCATTATGGATTCTAAAGTGGTTTATGTCATTGTTACTTCACGGGTAAGAGGTACATTTATAGACGAATGATCCTTTTTTGAGGAAAAAAAAAATTGATCATTTTAGGATCAAAATTATAGGTTGTTTAACTGTCTGTAGTATGTAAGCTTTGGCACATTAAAAAAAATATATATAATAATAATTGTGGCCCCACATTGTGGCCCAAGAAATTTATTATTATGATTATTATTAGTTACAAAAAAGTAATAAAGAGTATTTATATTTGTTTAAAAATAAACAGTTTAAAATAAAGTTAATATCTGTAACCAGGAAGCTATTTTGTTGTCATGTGACAAGAAAATCATAAGGCTGAGAAGACAGAAAAAGTTTTGTTCAGATCAGATAGAATAGCCCATCTTATTAATCATCTCAAAAATCTTGATGGTTTACTTGATGATAAATGTCACATTTGTGTAAATGTCACATTTACACAAAACTGTATTCGTTGGTTTAAAAAAAATGCATGAAACCAAAACGAATACAGACAGTAGGCCTACATTAAAGTATATTTAAATTTCTCATTAACACTTACTGTAATATCTTGGGGTTGAGACAATAATCAGACCAGAAAGGAGTTCTCAATCAACCGTCTTTACTCTATAACATTCTGATACAGACTGCTGAACTACCGAAGCCGGTTCACTCCGGTAACATCAAAACCCGTTTCCAAAAAATAAACCTGTAATGTCATTACCGCATTTCCAATACTGAGTACTGACCACAAGATGGCAGACTCTACTTATTAATTACACAAACTATACACTCCTTCCCTTTTAGCTTTTTCTTAACATAGCTTTTTTTTTATTATTATTTAACAATGATTAACAACTAAACTTTCATTTACTCAACCAAAATGAATCTACTGCCCTGGACATTTTTTTTTTTTAATTCTGCCAGTTAACGTTCATTAACGTATTAGCACAATACAATGAAAAACTAAATAAACACTTGGCAGCTTAACCTTTACTGAAACAAAATAGCATTTCCATACAACATACTGCAAGTTATAAATCCAGTTTCTTAGGTGGTACACGGACCCTCACTGGGTACCTCCATTCCTTTAGGTGAGCTTTTGCTTTCTGTGTGTGACACATCAACAAACTGTTCAGCTGGTTTAATGGGAACCGTAGGGGGCATTAGCTTCACTGGTGCACTGGAGACAACAGCTGGAAAAACACAGTCCTTGATGACTGGTGATTCATTCTCAACCACTGGTGAGGGCAACACTTTTTGAATTTGTTCACCCTTTTTTCGCCAAGGCAAGATGTGGTCGACATGCACGGTGCGTTGTCTCTGACCGTCCTACCATGTATGTGACAGCTCCCAGTCTTTTTAGCACTTTTGCCTGAATCCATTTTTCCACTACTCCCCTGAAATTTCGGACACGGACAGCTTCCCCATCCTGAAAAACCCGAAGACAAGAACCACCACTGTCATGAAAACGTTTCTGTGTTGCTTGTTTCTCTTCAACCTGACTAGCAAGCTTGGGCTTAAGCAAACTGAAACGAGTCCGAATCTGCCGCTTCAGAAATAACTCAGCCGGAGTCCGACCAGTCACTGTGTGTGGTGTACTGCGGTACATGAGCAAAAAATTTGCAAGTCTATGGCTAAGTGGCAAAGAAGCCTTATTCTCTTCCTCCAACACATCCTTCGCCAGCGCACGCTTCAAAATCTGCACTGACCTCTCTGCGGCTCCATTTGTTGCAGGATGATATGCAGGTACAGCAGTGTGTTTGATACCATTTCCCTCCAGAAACTGTGTAAACTCCCTCGACACCAGCTGTGGGCCATTATCTGATACCAGCTCTTCTGGCAGTCCATACGCAGAGAACAGACTTCGCAGCACTACAATGGTGTTCTGAGATGTGATGGAAGACATAGGAAAAACTTCTAACCACTTTGAATGGCTATCAACAACCACCAAAAAGTACTGTTTGTCCTTCTCTGCAAAATCAATGTGAATTCTCTGCCACACTCTTTCCGGCCACCTCCAGTGGTGCAGCGGTGCGACTGCTGGCATTTTCTGAACAGCTTGGCAGATAGAGCAACCCTTCACCAGCTCCTCAATTTCCCCATCACAGCCCGGCCACCACATGTAGCTGCGAGCGAGCGCTTTCATGCGGCAGATACCTGGGTGCACATGATGAAGGTCTTCCAGTAAGTGCTGTCGATAGCCTGGGGGTATGATGACTCGCTGGCCCCAAAGAATGCAACCTTGTTCAACGGACAACTCCTGCCTGCGTATGAAATATGGTCGCAGTGCTTCCTCTTGAACATAACTGGGCCACCCATTCATTGTGTAGCTCCACACTTTGTTCAGTGGAGGATCTTTAAACGTAGCTCTCTCAATGTCCTTCGCACCCACTGGTAATTCTTCCATGTGTGAGAAGTAAAAAATACCTGCCTCTTCTCCTGTGTTGTCGAATGATGCAGTGGGTAGGCGAGACAGAGCATCAGCGTTCGCATGATCAGCTGATCTCCTGTACTCAATATCATAACTGTATGCCATGAGGATGAGAGCCCAGCGTTGCATCCTTAATGCTGCCAACGTCGGAACTGCTGACTTTGGTCCAAGGATAGTTAACAGCGGTTTGTGATCTGTAATCAGTGTAAACTTCCTCCCATAGAGGTATTTATGGAATTTCTTGACACCAAAGATGATAGCCAGTGCCTCCTTTTCGATTTGGGCATATTTTCTCTCAGCCTCCGTTAACGTCCTGGATGCGAAAGCTATCGGCCGTTTATTTTATTTATTTATTTATTTACAGGGTCAATGCACATTAATAAACAAGTGTAAATGTGCCAGAATTAGCCCAAGAGGCTATTTTTCATCCGTAGACCCTTGACAGAATGTTACACAGTCACCCTAAAAACAGAGAGAGCATCACACATATACAAAAAAAAGAAAAAAACACCAAGATAAAATAAAATAAACATATATTATCTAACACAAAAACAAACAAAAAAAAAACATGAGAGAGAGAAAGAGAGGGACAAAGCCAAGAGCAATTGGTACAAATAAGTCTATTATCAAGAATACGATACTAATGTTGACAGTGCTGATTTGTCAATAACCATTTTTAAGATGAGACTGAAAAGAACCAAAAGCATGCAATTGTCTAATTGTTGATGGGACGGAGTTCCATTCCCTTGCAGCTCTGACCGAAAACACAGACTGGCTAAAGGTACTTCTTTTGGGAGGGATAATACAGTCCCCTCTTTCCCCTCCCCTTGTAGATCTGTGAGCAGTTGTTCTAATGTTCACAAACTGTTTTAATGGTGAAGACAGGCTATGTAGTCTTAAACAGTAAACAGATATGTACATATTTAATTAAGTTATCCCAGCTTAGCAAGTTGTATTTTTTTAATATTGAGCAGTGATGAAACCGAACGGATTTCTTGTCAAGAGTTTTTAGTGACTGTTTATACAAAGACTCTAGTGGTTTCAGAGTAGTAATATTAGCATGTGACCAAGTAGTTAAACAGTAGGTAATATGAGAAATAATCATGGAATGCATATACATCAAAGCGGCTTCAGACGACATATAATCACGAATAAATCTAGATTTTCTCGTTCCTCTCCATTGTTCATTATGTGAGAAATCACCGCCCCAACTCCATTAGGTGACGCATCACAGGCAATCCGGAGTGGCAATTGTGTGTTGTAATGCACCAGCACCTTACTTTGCTGTAATAGCTGCTTTGCATCTTCAAAGGCCTTAGCACACTCCGAAGTCCAAATCCACTTTGCCTCTTTTCTCAACAGGTTGTGTAGAGGGTGGAGTAAGGTGGAGGAATTTTGCAGGAAACGGCTGTAGTAGTTAAGAAGCCCTAAAAAAGACTTCAGTTCCGTGACATTTGTTGGCTCAGGCGCTTTGTTTATGGCTGTCACCTTTTCATCCGTGGGGTGCAAGCCATCCTGGTCAATGCGATGTCCCAGATACTCCACACTGCTCTGAAAAAACTGACATTTAGACAATTTCACATGAACACCGTGTTTTTCCAGACGTGTGAGCACTTCATCCAGTTTTCTCAAATGATTTTCCTCCGTTGCGGCAGTAATGAGAATATCATCCAGAAAACATGTCACATGGTCCAGCCGTTGTAAAATCTGGTCCATTACAGACTGAAAAATCGCAGGTGCACTGGAAACACCATAGCTGAGGCGATGAAATTTGTACAGGCCCTTATGGGTATTGATAGTCAGATACTTCTCTGATTCCTCATCTAGCATCAGCTGCTGGTACGCATGAGACAGATCAGGCTTGCTGAATGATGTTCCTCCCGCTAAAGTAGCAAATAGATCTTCGGTGTTAGGCAGTGGATATATCTGCTCTTCTATACACCGATTAATACTGACCTTGTAATCGCCACAAATCCTAATTGTTTTGTCTGCTTTTGGCACCGTTACAATAGGAGAGGCCCACTCACTCATTTCAGTCTTGGAAATCACTTCCATTTTTTCCAACCTGTCCAACTCCTTCTCCACTTCTTCCTTTAATGCATAGGGAACAGGGCGCGCTTTGCAAAAGATAGGTGTGGTGCCTGATTTTATGCGGATTTTGGCTTTAAAACCCTCTATGCAGCCTTGTTGCTCAGAGAACACTGTCTGGTGGCTCTGTAACACCTCGTTAACTCCTGGGGTCCACCCTGCCTGTGTGAACACCCTGTGGACTGTGAAAATCTGTTTCCAGTCCAGGTGTAGTTCCTTTAGCCAGTTCCTACCAATCAGAGCTGGTCTACTACCCTTCACTACAACAAGAGGTAAGGTAAATTTTTGTGTTTCATACTGCACGAGTATCTTGATGTATCCTCGAACTGCAATACTCTGGCCTGAATATGATTTCAGCTTCAACATGGGGGCTGGTTTTAACAGGAAATGGTTCAGATTCGTCTGGTAGTAATCCTCCGATATCACTGACACAGCTGACCCTGTATCCAGCAACATTGTTGTGCTCTTATCACCCAGTAAGACATCCACTGTGTACCCCTTTTCACAACTTGAGGTGGAATATAATGCATACACACCAAAAAGTTCCGCCTCTTCATCCCCTCTTGATGTATTTCCTTCAGCTTCCACAAAATGAGTTTGAGAGATGTTTTTTCCTTTTCTACATGCACGTGCTATGCGTCCAATTTTGGAGCAGGAATGACACTTTTCATTCTTGAATCTGCAGTCACGTGCTGAGTGTCTTCCACCACATCGGTATGTCTGTGATGCCCCAAACATTCTGTTTTTTCCTTTTTGGCCCTTGCTTTGAGCTTTATTATCATTCTGTCGTCTAAACTGTCCTTTCCTCCCCTTTTCAGAAAAACCTGCACTTGACAAGGCATTTACCTGATGAGCCTGGCTGTGTCCAGAAAACTCCATTGATTTCTTTGACGCCAGCTCCATTGCTACTGCAATCTCACAAGCTTTCGGGAAAGTCAGATCCTTTTCAGACAGCAATCTGCGCTGCACTGCATCCGAGCGTAATCCACTCACGAAACAATCTCTCAGCGCGTCATCCAAATACTGTCCAAACTTACAAGTAGCTGATAACTGCTTCAAAGCTACCACATAATCAGAGACAGTTTCCCCCTCTTTCTGGTTACACTTTTGGAACCGAAAACGTTCCGCGATTACAATCAGTGCTGGCTTGTAATGTGTACTCAGTGCTCTCACCAGATTGGAATACTCCATAGTACTCGGTACTGTCGGCGACACCAGATTTTTCAACAACTTGTAAGCATCCGCTCCAATCACCGAGAGAAAAACACACACCTTCTTTTCATCCTTGATTTCGTTTGCCAACATCCACTGTTCCAGACGTTCCAGATATGACTCAAAATCCTCCTTTGTGTCATTGTATTCATCCACGCGACCGACTGGTACAGCCATTTTTAGATTTTTTTTTTTTTAACAGCTAACTGCTAACAGTTTATCCACACGTGCCTGGTTCCTCCGTAAAAAAAAAAAATCCTTTTACCACGACCAGTGTACGGTTCCTTTTACAGTGCAGTGACGCAGTGGCATTCGAATATCCTCGTCGCCATTTGTAATATTTTGGGGAACCGAAGCCGGTTCACTCCGGTAACATCAAAACTCGTTTCCAAAAAATAAACCTGTAATGTCATTACCGCATTTCCAATACTGACCACAAGATGGCAGACTCTACTTATTAATTACACAAACTATTACACTTACAATAAGGTTTCATCATTTAACATTATTTAATATGTGTCAACAATTAACAACACTTCCACAGCATTTATTAATCTTAGTTAATGTTAATCTTAAATTAACTTAAAAACAAAACAGTCCTCCGTGTGTTAATGCTACTCCACGTAAGCCTTCAGGTGACAAGTTCATTAGATCCATCAGCCCTTAATCAGATAATTATTTGTACCCTAGCTAGGCCTACCCGATGCACATGAAAGTACTTAGGCCGAATTCAGTAAATATACTGGCATGCGTCGCTAACACTCAGACGCACACTTAATTGCTAATATATCTGCAAACAGTAGCCTATACCTCCTGTAATTGCGTGTCACAACGATTAACTTATTCCTCAACAGATGGCTGAGTCCAGTCCACGAAAATGACGGTTCAGTGGATGCAGGTGCAGGATGAGCCCAGTTTGCATTCAATTAGCTGCTCATTTAATTAGCTGAACACGTTCCCAGCTTCCCTTTTTTTCATAGTAATATTTCAATAACTTATCTAACATAGACACATTGTAATATATAAATTGCAATACAAACAAATCGGAACAAATACAAATTAAAGAATAAAAAAAATATTAATGATAAAAAACAGATAGCCAGGAGGAGCTCTAGCTAAAGATTTTATAGGCTAAAAATATCAAAGTATTTACAAATATAAATAGTTTGAATTGCTTTCATATTGTGGGAATGAAGGTTCGTCTTGATATATAATTGCATTTATTTTTCAAGAACCAAAAGCAAAGGTTGGGTTGTATTGTACTTACATTTATGTATAAAATTTAGCAAAAAATAAAAATAAAATTGATTATTCCGTCACTGGAATTTTATGGAAATCTAGAAATTCAGAGTAAGTTAGCAGCATACCTTCTTGATTTAGTAAGTGATCTAACGTACTGTATTCCGGACACTTTGCACAGTAAAACGTCCTTTAAAGAGTAACTAAACACTAAACCAACTTTTTTTAGTTAATGATCTGTAAGAATGGATATTTATTAGGGCTGTGAATCTTTGGGTAGACAGCGAATCGATTCGATTCACGATTCATAGGTTTTCGATTCGATTCATGAACGATTTGTGTAAATTCAGAATGATTCAATTCGATGCGATTCGATTAATTCGATTCGATTCTTAATTTTTTATATGCATTATAGTATTATTTCAATGCTTCACCCAATGGGTCTTTGTCTAGGTTTGAATTAGCCTACACAGCGGCGTTCAGGGGTCAGATAGTGGGGATTTTGTCCATTGTTAATGTTAGTTCATGTTTGTTTTTTATTTGAATGAATATATTATTATAAGGCAAGCCAAGTTTATTTATATAGCACATTTCATACACAGTGGCAATTCAAAGTGCTTTACATGGAAGAAATTAAAATAATCAAAAGAAATCATAATAATTAAAACAGTTTAGAATAAAAAATCATAATAATAAAAATAAAATACAGTAAATAATTAAAACAATTTAGAATAAAAAATAAAATGAAGTACAGTAATAGTCGGACGAACAGTGGCACATATATAAAACAGTGGCACATTTAAAAAAAAAAATCAATGGCCTACAAATTAGCATTTGTAGAAACCCACCTAAGTAGCCAATATTTTGAAAAAGCTTTTAAAGTATTGCATTAAATGACTACATGCACAAATTAATGGAGACGTTTTCATTAGTTTCATTTTGCGTCCTCTTAGTGCACTCGTTAACATCTTTTCACTGGATTTTGCTCGCGCTCGGTCCCATAGCTCTCATTTTGAGCTCTCCAGCTGAGCTCTCTGTCGAGAAAGCAATAGTTTTGAGGCAAACCGCTCAAGCCATTGGTAAAGCTGCCATGCCATTGCGTGGGCACTATGAAATAAAACGCTTTCATTCATTTATTACATGGAAAGACTCTCCGGACCGTACACGCAAGGTGGTCTCTCGCTCGCTTTCCCTCTGCCGAGTGCGTGCAGCCGTGTGTGCACGCGCGATACGCGGTTTGGAGCACAACCTGTCTCGTATGCACGCTCGCTCTAGATTCCGGGAGATTTTAACTAGCCTAATTTGCGGTAATACAAGCTGATCACGACACGAGTAGCTCAACAGGTAGAAAGATAAACTCACCTTTCAGGCATTTGACCGACCGGGCTTCAGCGTGAAAAATCAGGGGTGTGTGAGCGCGTGAAACCAATCAAATGCGGATGTCTTATGACGGCCGATGCGTGAGGCAGCTTGTACCAGGAACACTTTAAGGTTGTGTTTATATATTTTAAACCACTGAATCGCTATAAAATCGCGATTAATTCGATTCTTAGCCTTTTAAATCGATTATTCACGTAAATAAACGATTCACGATTCAAAATACATGTTTCAGGATCGATGCATAGGCCTATGCATCGTCAGGATTTATAATCGATGCATCGAGAAAACGAGTGAATCGTTACACCCCTAATATTTATTAATACCAGTCATTGATTCGAGTAACTTTTTTGACATTTGTTTATCCACAAGTGTTCTATTTCTACAATAATGTGTAAAAACGTCTTAGTGCTGCCCTCTTCAGGTTGAACGGTGGCTACTGCAGTTGAATTTTCCTATTGGATGCATGTATGTATCGCTGCAGCCTGGAGACCTGCAGGTGGGAGGAGCTTATGCCGCAAGTGGGAGGAGCTTATGCCGCAAGTAGGAGGGATTTCAAAAATGTGCAAGTGGGAGGAGCTTATGCAGAAATCCTAAGCTGTCTGTCATTGCCGAGGACGGCGGTGACTGAGTATGGCAGGAAGAAGTAGCGACAGTAATGAAAATAAACGATCAAACATTACATTCCTCATCTTAAAAATAAACGATTAAATATTACATTCCTCATCTTAGCTGATTTCTTACAGCTTTGTTATTGTGTGTGTCCAATACCACTCACTGTAAATGATGAAGTCACGTCTTTACACCTTTTACCATATTTAAACAGATGGTATTTTAAATTCATCAGGCTGTAGGCCTTATTCAAGCATATTTCTGAATATTAGCTACATATTCTACAATATCAAGTAAATGAATAAATTAAAATGATGCAATTGGACTCAGTGAAGTGAATGTGTAAATACATGAAAAACATTTGGACAATATAAAACAAAAAGTTACCATCCATCTTTACTGCATTTTATTTAAATAGCAGACTAATGTCCTTCTGAATGTTACACATATATTACATTTAAATCTCGGGGTGGATAATTTTTTTTTAATGAATAAAATCATTTACAAGTCACTCAGAATTGATTGCAAAAGTGTTTATTTTTATTTTATTATTTTTAGTCTTTTTTGTTGGACACTTTATCAGCTCATTAGAACTGATCTGCATGCAGTGAAAACTGCAAAATCCAGAGTAGGAGGTTTCTGAATAAATGCCCTGGAGCTCGCCTCGCTTTCCCTTCCCAGCATTACCTGGTGGATAAACAAGAATCACAATAAGAACTGGTTTATGGTTGACATTGAACATTTACAAACATTAAGAATAATTTCTCAGCCCTGTAGGTCCATGTCATGCAAGTGAATGGTGTCCAGTACTTTTAAATTCCCAGGGATGACATGAAATTAGATTTTTAGTTTTCCTTTAGACTAACAACTAGTTTATTCATCCCCAATTTACACAAAATGTACCAGGTGTGCAGCATTTGTACTCAAACCCACGCTCCAAACAAGGGGAGATAAATCCTCCAGAAGAGCTGTTTGTAGTGAGACGACTTATTTTTCCAGCATGCAAAAAAATAACATAACATTTAACATTATCAATGATTTTGTTATGCGTTTTATTTTTTAATATCAATATTTACTTTCTAGCCATAAGTGTGCCTCTTGAAATTGTCATCCCCAACCATGTCCCTGAACATCGAGCAAGCCAATGACAGGGGCATGTAAGCCACATCTTTTTCTTGAAGAACAACTTGTATGTTCTTCAGCAACGCTCCTGATAACTGAAAAGAGAGCAACAGTTAGCACAGGACATTAAAAAATGTTAAAAAGCACATGATGGAGGGTCATCGTCTTTTAACAGCTCATCCTTAAAGGAAATAAGTGGATTAAAATTGTCCTATGATACACATTTTAAATCATCATTAAAATTGATTATGCATAATTGGCTAAAAAAAACAGAGGGCCACACAACTGGGGTTCGGTCTGCTAAAATGAAGTAATTTAAAATTAGCCGACCAATTTTATAGTTACATACTTTGAAACCCAGCATAGTATATGTATTTTGTTTCAAAGTTCACTTTCATATGCAAGTTCAGTTTTTTCTTCCCATAGGTTTCAGTGAGTGCAGAGCATTCTTCTTCTTCTGAAAGAGGATTAGAATAAAAAAAGTGATACAGTTTTCCAATCTTTTTTAATTTGACAAAAAATATCAGCAAAATATAACAAGCTGACAATACCAGCTACAACAGCTCATTTTTTCTTTCTCCCATGTCTTCCACAATTTGATTGTCATGCAACAAAAACAAATAAAGGAAGCAATAGAAAAAGTACAAAATCAAAATTAATTGAATGCAAGGATGCATTACATTGATCACAAATTCCAGTAAAGACTTTTGTAAATACAAAAAAACTTACCCACCAATGAATACAACATTTCAATATCTTGCCAACCCCTAATAGTATTAAGAACATATTTTAAAGGAGTTTGATAGACCAAGTGGTGTTTACACCTGCTGATTTTCATCATCACTGAAACACTTTGCTACTCCTTTTCAATCAAAGGGTCTGCAGAATATGTTTTTACTGAAATAGTGTTATGAGCGAGTCACTAAATCATTCCTTTCCATGACTTCCCAAAACAGTTTACAGAGTGAACAAGATTTCTTCATTTCTTTAAGGGTTTCTTAAAACACCACGTGTTAAAAGTACAGCTAATTTATTCACACTTATGCTCTAAAGAGAAGTTTTCAAGCAAGATGGTACAACACCATTTTCTTATGTTCGTCTTGTTTAGCTGTGTACATAAAGTAATGGATTAGTAGAAGTTTCAATTATATTAAAAAGCATATAACTACAAAAAATAAATACTTCAGTGAAGTAAAACTTCTGTCCCAGAACAACATATAGTGCATACTATAATATGCGAAGAAACAAAAAAAAAGTTAAATGGGTAACAGCAATTGATTACGATCTCCTGTTCATAGTGATTATAACAATAATATTTTGGTCAACTTACACCCTTGCTACCACCCAAGATAAATGGGACTGAAGGTGGCCTGTTGCCTGGAAGTTCTCATCAAATTTTATATTGTCCTTATGAAAAAGCGGACAGTGAAATTGTGCAAAAAGCATAACTACAATGAAACAAGTTTTAAAATAATTGCATGCATTGTACAATTAAGTTAGGAGTTGTATATCAAATCCATTACAAAACGTTTAAGACATTTACCATTTGATCAATGCAGTCCTAAAACGTATAAAAATTACACTGCCACAGTGGTCTTCAGAATCCATAATCTGGAGAGCAAATTGCAGAAATGGAATACAGAAAAGATCTTGGCATGCACGTTACAGATTTTGTAATTTGTGTGCTACTAAAAAAACTACAGAAATGTATTTGGATACGGATACACTTTACCCTTATTTTTTTAATACATCAAGACTAAAAACAGTGTAAACGGTAAACGCCATTATGAAATGGTCTTTTTCAGAACTTATAAAGCTTTTTTACAAAACTGAAAAACGGTACAAGAAGCTTACCCCTTCATCTCGATCTCCTCACACTGACATGTGAAAGCGGTTTTCTTCTTTGTTTTCTGATGGATCGCAACAAAACTTATACATTACTGCCACCAACTGTGGAGCATAAACCAATAGTATGGAGCGAAGTATGTGCCTAAACCTCACACACAAACAAAACGTGTTTTACTCACACCCAATGATTCACAAACAAACTCAGTGTGGTTTGTAAATACAAAACATCACTCACAAACTAATGCATATTGTTCTGCAAATAAAAAACGTACCTATCAAACAAATACAGTATGTTTTACATATACATAGAAACGTATTTCTTCAATGACCAAAATATCCTGCAAGTACAAACTAAAATCTTTGAAAGTACAAAACAAAATTCTACACGTACAAAACAAAATTCTACAAGTAGGGCCTACAAAGCAAAATTCTACAAGTACAAAGCAAAATTCTACAAGTACAAAACAAAATTCTACAAGTACAAAACAGAATTCTACAACTACAAAACAGAATTCTACAAGTACGAAAAACTGTCACGTGACTTTTGGCACTATTTTTCCGCGTCCAGGCAGAATCAGATTTTCTCACAAATACAGTGGAACAACTTCCTCTTCTAGAACAGTAGATGGCGCTAAGATAAGGGATCAATTTGCTCGCCTTTGCCCATGGGAAAATGAGCGGTGAACAGGTGTGTTTCTGTCCAACTTTATCTATAATTAACCTTATTGAGGTTTTGGAAAATGTTTATTATATAGACAGAAATCCACATTAGCACTTAGTAGTAACGTAGGCTACTCCACTCTAGGATAAGGGAATCTAAGCTGAAAGCTGCCATCATGTTGCTTTTACTTTTTGTAAAAATGTTTCATTTACTGAATGACTCTATTTCTTTCGTTCTCCATAAATTAATGAGAACATTTCATTTAATTGAAAGGGTCCCACTTATTCATTAATTTTGTTGGAATTCAGTCAGCGTAACTGTTAATGTAATAAAATAATGAATGAACAAATCAAACAATATACAGTTGTTTCTTCCCTGTGATGTATTGTCCAAATTATTATTTTGGACAGACAAATGAAACCCTCCTTTCAATTAAATTAAATGTTTTCATTATTAAGAACGAAACGAAAGTAATAGATTCGTTCAGTGTATGTATACATAATCACTACTTTAGTCATTTCACACGCGTCTTGTAGGCTAGATTATTAATCCTGGCGCGTTCACGGCGAAGATCGCGAGTCAACATTGTCAACTTCATGTTTTCAGCCGACACACTGACAAAGATACAGTTGTTTATTAATAAACAATTAAAATATCATCTTGCTATATTTTACATAGCCTATTCATAATCTTTTGCCGGTTCTTTGTGACAGCTTTAAGGTGCTTTATTGGCAGTGCCACCCTACATGTTACACGTGTCACCACCGCATCACCGCACCCACCAGAATAGCCCAGTTTAGTAAACAGAATTAGATGGCCACAATTCTTACACTTCTAAAAGGCAATTCAATGCGGATGTAATCCCTCAGATTGAGTAGCTAATGTAATGGAATACGTTACAAATGACATTTTGGGGCATTTATTCTGTAACGAAATACGTTTTCCCAACACTGCCTACTACAGCTGAGGAAAGTGAGCGGTGAACGGTGTGTTTCTGTATTACTTTATATAATTAACCTTATTGAGGTTTTCTTTTGCAAAATGTTAATTATTTCTTGACAAAAATCCATATTACCGCTATTAGCACTTCACTCTCTCTAGGGGAATCTAGGCTGAAATCTATGTCATATGTTGCTTTAAAAAATAATATTAGGCTAATAATCTACATAAGACGCGTGTGAAATGACTAAATTAGTGATTATGTTCACTGAACGAATCTATTACTTTCGTTCTCCATACATTAATGAGACCATTTAATTTAATTGAAAGGAGGGTTTCATTTGTCTGTCCAAAATAATAATTTGGACAATACATCACAGGGAAGAAACAACTGTATATTGTTTGATTTGTTCATTCATTATTTTATTACATTAACAGTTACGCTGACTGAATTCCAACAAAATTAATGAATAAGTGGGACCCTTTCAATTAAATGAAATGTTCTCATTAATTTATGGAGAACGAAAGAAATAGAGTCATTCAGTAAATGAAACATTTTTACAAAAAGTAAAAGCAACATGATGGCAGCTTTCAGCTTAGATTCCCTTATCCTAGAGTGGAGTACGTTACTACTAAGTGCTAATGTGGATTTCTGTCTATATAATAAACATTTTCCAAAACCTCAATAAGGTTAATTATAGATAAAGTTGGACAGAAACACACCTGTTCACCGCTCATTTTCCCATGGGCAAAGGCGAGCAAATTGATCCCTTATCTTAGCGCCATCTACTGTTCTAGAAGAGGAAGTTGTTCCACTGTATTTGTGAGAAAATCTGATTCTGCCTGGACGCGGAAAAATAGTGCCAAAAGTCACGTGACAGTTTTTCGTACTTGTAGAATTCTGTTTTGTAGTTGTAGAATTCTGTTTTGTACTTGTAGAATTTTGTTTTGTACTTGTAGAATTTTGCTTTGTACTTGTAGAATTTTGCTTTGTAGGCCCTACTTGTAGAATTTTGTTTTGTACGTGTAGAATTTTGTTTTGTACTTTCAAAGATTTTAGTTTGTACTTGCAGGATATTTTGGTCATTGAAGAAATACGTTTCTATGTATATGTAAAACATACTGTATTTGTTTGATAGGTACGTTTTTTATTTGCAGAACAATATGCATTAGTTTGTGAGTGATGTTTTGTATTTACAAACCACACTGAGTTTGTTTGTGAATCATTGGGTGTGAGTAAAACACGTTTTGTTTGTGTGTGCGGTTTAGGCACATACTTCGCTCCATGCAGTTTCGCTTGTCGCCAGAGGGGGCGTAGTTCTGCAAAAACTCAGAGACTTGCGTTTAGCTCCTTTAAAATGTGCAGATTGAGATTGGGGCACTGTGGGTTGAATTATTCTTTGCACATTGTAGGGAAGCATGTTTCTGGCTTGTGTGAATGTGGGAGTCTTGAGACTGTAGGGCATGTTTTCCTGGAATGCAGAAAGTATAGGGTTGAAAGAAATGTTCTCTTTAGTAAACTGTCAGGACATGGAGTTAAGGCTTTTTCTGTTTTATCTTTGTTTGGACACAGTGATGAGCATAAACTGATCTCCAAAGCAGTTCTTCAATTCCTGCATGACACAGGATTGTATGTAAGAATTTAGTACAAACTTTGACCCGTGGAGGGCAGTAATACGCTCAGCAGCGTCTACACTGCCGGAATCATATAAGAAGAAGAAGAAGAAGGTGAGTAATCAAGCATGCGCCTTTTGTGTAAATGTTTTTTTTTTTTTTACTGTCTGTCCTTAATCTTTACTGATCTCCTTAATATGTACCAAATAATTGTGATATTCAGAGCTTGAAGAATATGGAATGCCTGAAAAGGTATTTATTGTTAAAACCGATGCATTTTCACAGATGCATTCTCCTCTGTTGGCATTGGTATATAAATTATTAAGGTGACAAATCTTGTGAAACGGCGCACATTTACAGTCAAAGGTAACGTTAACCTGCAGTTTATGCAGAGATGAAGTTTGTGATGATTTTTGACAGTATTTATGAATTCACTACATGTTATACTTTTATTTTTAAATTGAGTACATTAAGAATGTCATGCAACCACTGTAAAAGTGATTTTCTTTACTCAAACTCAACTGCTTTATCACTGATAAAATTAGCCATCTTTTAACAAGATGAGAAAATTAGTAATGTTAAGTAATGTAACCCTAGTGGAACCTCTCATTGCATCAAAGATGGACCAGACCTTCTCAATGCGAAGATGTGAGATTGTGGATGCAGATGGAGCATTGGCCAGCTCTTTTTACAGAGATACCAGTAAGAACTTATTCATATCCCTTTTTCCACCATGAGAAAACAAACAATAATTAATTAATTAATTAGAATTTAGAATTGGCCTGTATGCATTGAAAAATTTCCACACTATCTCATGCCTTTTTTGTGCCCGTGTTGTAGGTGTTTGCAGAGTTTGACAGGATAGTCACCACAGATCTGCCGACTGCAGAGTAACTTTTAAGGTGCTGTGGATCGCAACACACCATTTTTGTCACAAGTCTTCAAGCATTGGAGAGAAATTTGATGATCTTATGCAGCAAATTAATAACGGGGTGAGTTTACTGTAGCCTTATTTTTTTATTATTATTCTGAGTTGATTATGGTTTTGCTTACAATCAACATGAGCGCTTTTTTGTATTAATATTTATATAAAATAATATAAAAAAATATTTGTATTTACTAAATCTTATCGATTTGTTCAAAGGATAACAACTGGCTGATCATGCATGAACAATACACACATGTATGCAGGGCAGATAACTGACAATTAATCATGCCTTTTCACTTTTCCTTGTTGTAATATTTTTATTGTTTGGTTTCATTCAGGTTTGTGATGTTGATGAAGCCTGGGCACAAGTATCTGTTGGGGTGCTGACTGTCATTGACGAAGAAGAATCTCTCTCTCTCTCTCTCTCTCTCTCTCTCTCTCTCTACCTTTGCCCACTGCCATCATTGTTGAGAGAGGTATTGTAATAATCTGCAGAACCTGCCTCATGCAATTTGCATCTATTTAGGTCTGTCTTGTGCTTTAAAATTTGGATTACATTTGGATTACACAAAAGACATGAAAAACACTTGGTTTGGGACAGAACAAACTCCAAAACTGCAATCTCTGGAAAATCTCTTGTTAAGTAATGAAATGTGCAAGATTAATGATGTTTGGCATTAGATTAAATTTGTTTATGACATTGGAAATAGATTAGTTGATAGACAAATAAAAGGGAAACTAAGCCACTTGTTTAAAATTGTCAGCCCATTATTTCATGGTTAAGGGTTAGTTCACCCAAAAATGATAATTCTGTCAGTATTTACTCTCCCTCATGCCGTTCCAAACCCACAAGACCTTCGTTCATCTTTGGAACACAAATAAAGATATTTTTGATGAAATCACGTCTCACAGGTGTCGCTCATCAGCAATCACGCCAGCGCCTAGCGCCACTCTCTCACGGCCCTCGGCCTCGTTCTGTTCGCCACAAACTACTCTCAACAATCACTTCGCTTCCATGTCATTCTCCTACACATACTTTTGACGATAGTGTAAACAGTGCAGCGCTTCTGGGTTCTATGTCAAAATGTAGGCTTATTATAGGCCAGAATCACACATGACCAGCGTTGGCCAATAATAAGCCTACGTTCTGATGTAGAACCCAGTAGCGCTGCACTGTTTCTCCTACGCTGTTGACGTATAGTGTAATGACGTTGAAGAGAAGAGATTGTTGAATAATGTTGTTATTTGGAGGGGTTTTTACACACAAATACTTTCTCGTTGTTTCATAACATTAGGATGAATGACTGTAAACTATTTTAACGGTGTCTTTACTACATTTCTGGGCCTTAAAAGTCACAATTACGTTAGTTTTTGGAGATACAGAAAGCTCTCATATTTCTTAAAAAAGATCTTCATCTGTGTTGTGAAGATTAACAAAGGTCTTACGGGTTTGGAACGGCATAAGAGTGAGTAATTTTTGGGTGAACTAGCCCTTTAAGATGGTGTCAGCGTATTCATTTCTAATGTACATGTGTGTCACAGACATTACCTTTTCATTGTTTAGGCTAACGAATGTAGCCACTTTTTTGCACTTCTATACCAAGTTTGGTCTCCGAAGTGAGTAATTGTTATTTATTGAATTGTTAAAGCTGTTTGTTAAGGATGTGTTAGAGTCAGGGCATGGTCTCAAATTTATTTATTTTTATTCAGATTTTATATAAAAAATTGTATTTTGTTGTACTGTAAAGGTTTTTGGGAAACACTTAACAATAAGGTTAATTAGTTAACATTAGTTAACATGAACTAAGAATTAACAATACTTCTACAGCATTTTTTAATCTTAGTTAATATTAATTTCAACATTACTAATACATTATTAAAATCAAAGTTTGTATTGGTTAACATTAATGCACTGTGAACTAAAATGAACAAACAATGAACAGCTGTATTTTTATTAACTATAACATTAACAAAGATTAATTAATACAATAGCAAATGTATTGCTCATTGTTAGTTCATGTTAATACACTAAAGTAATGTTAACAAATTAACTTTATTATAAAGTGTTTCCGTTTTTGTTTTACTGTTTTTTTTTTTTATTGAAACCTAAAGTGATTTACATAAATTAATGCAAACTTGTGTGGACCACCCCTGTGTCAGTTTAAGAAAAACAATACAATAAATTTACCTTTGAATGTATCATTGCCTTACATTTATT
>NW_024121664.1:0-20191 GCF_016745375.1 Pimephales promelas
ACTTAAGTACCTACACTTCTTTACAGCCAACGATGGCAGATTATTTAGGTGGGGTAAATAAGATCTAAACAAACTAAAATTGAATAAAAAGAGCACAATTTTGTTGTTACAATGTTTCATTATTTTTGTTTGTTTGTTGTTTATTTGGAAAAGAGCAAACTTGCAAATGAGAATAGAGACCTAAGTTCCTGCAGGACTGTAGATATTCTAATTGCTGTGCAAATTATGATAATGTAGATTTACCGAAGCAGGAATCCGGAAAGTCTTTGCTGGGCCACACCATGGATCCTCCCTTCAATTACCAAGGTGTGTATCTAACACCAACATATAATCTACATTTAAAGGGTTAGTTCACCCAAAAATGAAAATTAAGTCATTAATTACTCACCCCCATGCTGTACCAACCCCCCCCCCGTAGGACCTTCGTTCGTCTTCGGAGCACAAATGAAGATATTTTTTATTAAATTTGAGAGCCGAATCACTACCACATAGGCTCCTAAGGGAATGACACTTGACGGCCCAGAAAGTCAATGAAGAAAATGTTTAAATATTCCATGTGACTACAGTGGCTCAACTATAAGTTCATCAAGTGACGAGAATACTTTTTGTGCGAAAAAACAACCAAAAATAACGACTTTATTCGACTATTCCTTTTCTTCCTTGTTGGCCTGAAACGAGACTTCAAGAGATTTCCACAACGCATGCGCGAGAACGAATCGGTTACCTAACGTAACCTCGGTTCTCTCTAGATGAGGGAACGAGTATTGCGTAAGCTAACTTACGCTACGGGAAAGATTCATCTTTGCTGAGAAGTTGAAGCCAAAAAATTATTCCATAATTTTGTAATCATTGTCAACGCAGTCTCTTCTGAGGCAGACCATGAGCGGGCTAGCTAGCGGCTCATTAGTTCGCTCAGAGAGAATGCACGAACCTATGGGAGAGCGGCGCTGAGTCCGCGGCCAATGAGCGGACGGCGCTCGCTCACTGCGTCACAGCCTGCCAAAAGGGGCGTGGCTTCAGTGTATAAAGGTCGCTCTCCCAGCTCGTTCGTTGATTCTGTAGCATGAAGCGAAACGCTAGTGGCGCAAGCACGGCCGGGAACGCAATACTCGTTCCCTCATCTAGAGAGAACCGAGGTTACGTTAGGTAACCGATTCGTTCTCTTACGAGAGGTTCTCTCGTATTGCGTAAGCTAGCTTACGCTACGGGAACACCTGGTCAACGCCGTGCGCGCTAAGTAACCACTAAGCATCCCAGGGGAAAACAGCGGGGGAATCTTTAAGTGGAAGAAGATAATAAGGCGGCCAGCATAGCGGCGTTATCATCTAGTGCAAAAACGCCCAAAGGCGGCCGGCGAAGCGGGCCTTGATGTGTAGGCTAATGCATAAGCACATAGGGGAACACAAGGGGTGAGCCGGTTGTGATGGAACTCCCGATAGTGCGGCTTCTATAGGAGAGCTGTGAGTACTAGACCGCCAGAATTTTAGCCTGTAAGGCTGGAACTTCCAAGTTATAAAATCTGACAAAAGTGGAGGGGGAGGCCCATCCCGCAGCCACACAAATGTCGTGAATGGAAATCCCGCAGGACCATGCCCACGATGAGGCCATGCCTCTGGTGGAATGAGCCCTGATGCCCAGAGGGCAAGGCAGGTCTTTAGCGGCATAAGCAGAGGCAATCGCGTCTACTATCCACCTGGATAGGGTCTGTTTCGAGGCAGCTAGTCCCTTGGTGCGGCCACCGAACGACACAAACAGCTGCTCCGAGCGTCTGAACGCGGCAACGCGTGTAGTGTACACTCTGAGAGCCCGAACCGGGCAGAGGCGATCAGCGTCACGTTCGCTATCGGATGCAGGCAGCGCCGATAGAGTGATCACTTGCGCCCTGAAAGGGGTACCAATCGCTTTTGGAACATAACCGTGTCTAGGTTTTAGAATGACTATGGAATCATTCGGTCCAAACTCTAGGCACGCGGCGCTCGAAGACAGCGCGTGAATGTCCCCCACACGTTTTACTGAGGCGAGTGCCGTCAGAAGAATGGTTTTTAACGAGAGGTATTTAAGCTCCACGGATTCAAGTGGTTCAAACGGTGGGGCTTTCAGAGCTTCTAGAACTATAGAAAGATCCCAGACCGGCACCGTAGGGGGGCGAGGGGGGTTCATCCTTCTGGCTCCCCTGAGGAAGCGGATGATTAGCTTTGCCCAGAGACTGGGCGCGCCGGGGTTCAACGAACGCCGCGACGGCTGCCACGTAAACCTTAAGAGTGGATGGGGACCTGCCCTTATCCAGCATCTCCTGAAGGAACACTAGCAAAGACGAAACCTCGCACGTCCGTGGGTCCAAATTTTTGTAGGTGCACCATTTGGAGAACACAGACCATTTTGCAGCATAGAGCTTTCTGGTAGAATCCGCTCTGGCGTGTTTGATCGTGTTCAGAACCCCTTCTGGCAATTCGGCGCGTAGTCGTTGGTCACCCATGCATGAAGCGCCCAGCGCTGTGGATGGGGATGCCAGATCGAGCCGCGGGCTTGAGTGAGGAGATCTGCTCTGATTGGAATGGGCCACGGGGCTGTCTGTGACAGCCGCGTTAGCTCCGGGAACCAAATCTGATTCTCCCAGCGCGGGGCTATGAGGAGCACCGAGTGGCGTGAGTCCCTGATTCTCTGAATGACCTGCGGTAGCAGAGAAATCGGGGGAAAAGCATAGAGCGGCCGGCGGGGCCAATCCTGGGCTAGCGCGTCCTCGCTCTTTGAAAAGAATATTGGGCAGTGAGCGTTCTCTTCTGACGCGAAAAGATCTATCTCCGCTCTGCCGAATAGGCGCCACAGCGTTTGGACTGTTTGAGAGTGCAGGGACCATTCTCCGGGGGAGACCAGGTTCCTGGACAGCCTGTCTGGACCGTCGTTCAGATGGCCCGGTACGTGCGTCGCTCTGAGCGAGAGCAGGTGACTCTGGGACCACAATATGATGCGGCGTGTCAGATGAAAGAGATTCTTGGATCTGACGCCGCCCTGACGGTTGATGTAAGATACCACGGCCTTATTGTCGGAGCGAATCAGGACGTGGTGACCGTGTATGCGCGGGAGGAAACACAGCAGCGCGTTCTCGACCGCGATCATTTCCAGACAGTTTATGTGTAGGGAACTCTCGTGGCTCGACCACTGGCCGGCGGCCGGTGAGCCCTCGCAAACCGCTCCCCAACCCGAGTTGGATGCGTCTGTCGAGATAACTTTCCGGCAAGAAAAAGTCCCCATGGTAACGCCCCTCTGAAACCACTCGATTACTGACCATGGCTGCAGTGCAGTGATACATGTCTGAGTAATCTTGATCATCTGGCGGCCCGTCGTCCACTCGTGGTGGGATACGCGGCTCTTTAACCAGAGTTGAAGGGGGCGCATGTGCAGAAGACCCAGCTGTAACACAGCGGAGGCTGAAGCCATATGACCCAGCATCCTCTGAAGCGATTTCAGGGATGTATGGGTACCCATCTGAAACGAGGGGGCTAGGCGCTGAACACGGCGCGCGCGCTGTGTGGATAAGCGAGCCGTCATAGTGATAGAGTTCAAATCTATTCCAAGGAACGAAATAGTTTGACTGGGCTGGAGAGAGCTCTTTGTCCAGTTGACAGAGTCCCAGCGCTTCCAGATGGTTGAGGAGAGCTGTGCGGTGCGACAGCAGCTCCGTCTGGGAATCTGCTAGAATCAGCCAGTCGTCCAGATAATTCAGTATGCGCAGCCCCTGACTTCGCAGGGGGGCGAGCGCTGTATCCATGCACTTCGTGAACGTACGGGGTGCTAAGGATAGGCCGAACGGGAGAACGGCATACTGGTAAACTTGGCCCTCGAAGGCGAAACGTAGGAATGGCCTGTGATGAGGGTTTATCTGGATCTGAAAATAGGCGTCTTTCAGGTCTAGAGAGATGAACCAGTCCCCCTGGCGGACGTGCGCGAGGAGTTTCCTGACTGTGAGCATTTTGAACGGTCTCTTCATGAGCGCTTTGTTCAAAGCCCTGAGATCTAAGATCGGCCTGAGGCCGCCGTCTTTCTTGGGAACCAGAAAATAACGGCCGTAAAACCCAGACTCGGTCATAGATGGCGGGACTCTCTCTATAGCGCCCTTCTGCAGTAGCTTGGCTATTTCTAAGCGAAGCGTGTTCATAGCAGCCGGGCTGACAGTGGATTCGAGCCGCACGCGCGAGCGTGGCGGGCGGCGACGAAACTGTAATCGATAACCATTCTTTATTATGCTTAAAACCCACGGGGAGATGCCGGGGATGGCTTCCCACGCTTCGTAGCATGCGGCTAGCGGTTGAATGGCGATTTCGCCCTGATTGCTGCACATAGCGGGCTGGACACTGGGTGTGGGCACGCTTATAATGTGGATGGCAACGGGACTTACACTCAGAGAGGAGTTTATGGGCCGTGTGACAGAGCGGGCAGAGGAAGGACACGCGTGCTTATGTTCTCTGCTACTGGAGCGGATAGTGCACGCTCCGTGAGAATGGGCTCTGTGAGAGACCCTGGGCATAAGGTGCTTGTGTGTGTACGTGAGCACATGCTTGTGGGCACATTTTTTACACTTGAGGCTTTTATGCTCTTTTTGTGAACTCTCTGGGTAGCCGTGAAAACGGCTTTTAGTCGCTCGCAAGCGGGCAGGGAAACCGGCTTGTTTGTGGCGGTAAACACTACTGCAGTCAGCGGTGAGACGGGGACTAACTGTGGGCGAAGCTTTGACGGCGGTCCGGCCGCGGCGGGAGAAAGCCGTCTTTTTCTCAGCTGTGCTAGGCAGACTTCTGTTGATCGGGCTTCAGCGCGATCTTGGGTCGAGGCCCCCGGGGAGGAGGCTGTCTGCGGCGGCTGTCTGAGCGAGAGCGAGGGCGGCCGCCCTGTCTAGGCTGGGGCTGCTGAGCTTGCTGAGGCGGGCGCTGCTGTGGGGTTCTGGCAGGCGGCTCGTGAGAGCGGCCCGTCGAAGAGCTAGAGCGGCGGGGCAGGAACAAGTTCATGGCCTGAGTCGCTTTCTGTACCTCGGAGAAGCGGTCAACGATGCCCGTGACGGCAGATCCGAAGAGCCCGGTAGGAGATATAGGCGCGTTGAGGAACACGGCGCGTTCTGACTCTCCCATATCGGTAAGCGTGAGCCATAAGTGTCTCTCAGCGACACAGAGGGCGGCCATGCATTTTCCCAGGGCTTGTGCGGCGGCTTTTGTGGCGCGAAGGGAAAGATCCGTCGCGCTCCTCAAATCCGAAAGGCTGGGCGGGTTCCTCCCGCTGCTCGCCATTTCGCACAAGATGTCGCTCTGGAGCACCTGGAGGACAGACATAGAATGCAGCGCTGAAGCGGCCTGACCGGCGGCGGAATAGGCGCGGGCATGGAAGTTAGAGGTCGCTCTGCACGCTTTAGAGGGAAGCGTATGAGAAGAACGCCATCTAGCAGAGGGCGGGCAGAGATGAGCGGCGACCGAGTCCTCGACAGGCGGCATGGCAGTATAACCCTTCTCGGCGGCTCCGTCCACTGAGCGCAGCGAAGCGGACACATCGGAGCGATTACGAGCCGAAAGAGGAGCATTCCAGGATTTAGTGAGCTCGTTGTGAAGCTCAGGCAGGAATGGGGCAGCCCGGCTGCAGGCGGGGGCCGGGCGCCGGTGCAGGAACTTCCCATCCATGCGGTTCGGTGGTTGCTCAGGGGGAGGAGACCACTCGAGACCCAGGCGGCTAACGGCCTGTGAAAGGAGGCGCGTTAGTTCCTCTTCGATGCCGGCGCGGGTCCCCGCAGACTCTCTCGTCGATGAGCCGATCGACGACCAATCCTCGCTGTCAGAAGCGTGCAGCGAACAAGAGTCCTTCTCATCCGCGGTGTCATCGGAGGCGACAGAGCGGCCACTCGGCGGCAACTGTAAGTCCGGCAGGGGCGGAGGGGCCCACATGGATCCGCAGGGGGCTCCGGCGGCCTCTGGGAGCGGCGTTTTTTTCTTCCGCGGCGAAGTGAGAGGCGGCGCTGGAGCGGTTTTGACCGCCTGTAGTCGAGCCCGCAGGGATGACAGAGGCAGGTCCTCGCAGTGGTCGCATCCTCCGTTGGCAAGGGCGAGCTCTGCGTGATCCACTCCGAGACAGAGAACGCAGATGGGGTGGCGGTCTCCTTCCTCGAGTGAAGAGCGGCATGAGCCGCAGGAAATTCGAGGCATCTTGAAAAAGACGCTCGTGCTCTTTTAGGAATAATATGGAATAAAGGATACGCGTCGGATGGCGCTAGCTTGCTGGGCGGCTGAAGGTGGCAGACGGCCGGCTTCCTCAGACTCCGGAGCTCGCTAGAAGGTGCCTTCTCGACGACGGCGGCTTCTTCCCAGAACAGCGGATGCGTGTAGCTCGCTGAATGAAAAAGAATCAACGAACGAGCTGGGAGAGCGACCTTTATACACTGAAGCCACGCCCCTTTTGGCGGGCTGTGACGCAGTGAGCGAGCGCCGTCCGCTCATTGGCCGCGGACTCAGCGCCGCTCTCCCATAGGTTCGTGCATTCTCTCTGAGCGAACCAATGAGCCGCTAGCTAGCCCGCTCATGGTCTGCCTCAGAAGAGACTGCGTTGACAATGATTACAAAATTATGGAATAATTTTTTGGCTTCAACTTCTCAGCAAAGATGAATCTTTCCCGTAGCGTAAGCTAGCTTACGCAATACGAGAGAACCTCTCGTAAGAGAACTGAACTGAAGTAGTTGAAGGAGATCGCAATTCTCGCACATGCGTCGTGGAAATCTCTTGAAGTCTCGTTTCAGGCCAACAAGGAAGAAAAGGAATAGTCGAATAAAGTCGTTGTTTTTGTTTGTTTTTTCGCACAAAAAGTATTCTCGTCGCTTGATAAACTTATAGTTGAGCCACTGTAGTCACATGGAATATTTAAACATTTTCTTCATTGACTTTCTGGGCCGTCAAGTGTCATTCCCTTAGGAGCCTATGTGGTAGTGATTCGGCTCTCAAATTTAATAAAAATGATCTTCATTTGTGCTCTGAAGACGAACAAAGGTCTTACGGGGTTGGTACAGCATGGGGGTGAGTAATTAATTACTTAATTTTCATTTTTGGGTGAACTAACCCTTTAAAAGTCAAGTCACCTTTATAGCGCTTTAATACAAATGGTTTCAAACTAGCTTAACAGTGATAACAGAAAAATTCTGTTAGAAAAATTCAGTTCAGTGTTGATTTAGTTTACAATTATCAATAATTAAATGAGTTCATTTCATCTATAAAGCAGTTCTGCAAAAAAATATCATCATCGATTATCATTGTCATCATCCAGCAAAGTTCAGTTCTCATACAACAGCATCTGTACATCCAGATCAATGATGTTGTTGAAAATAAAGTGTCCCCAAATTTATGTTTTAGTTATTTGTAGAGATGTTATCACTTCTTTAGGATTTAAGTGCATTAAGTTAATGTTCCATACTGTTTGCAATATACAAACCTCTTGACCAGTTTGTTTTTGGTGATATTTGGACCGATTTTTTCATATGAAAAATATGTAATTTCTATTTTCTTTTTCTTTTGTTTTTTTATCAAAACTAGATAAAGGGGGCAGCGACAGAGAGGACTCCCCCTTGTACTCACCCATCACCTATAATAATGAGTCCATCTCTCCTGAAAGCGACTATGATGACATTGGCAACTATATACAACAACCTAACTACTTAAATTAGCTGGAGATTGTGATATTGTGGCCACATTAGTACAGTACCATTAGACACCATATCTGAGAACTATTTTATGCCATTATTCTTTCAGACCTTTCCATGTTTTTAATGTTATTTCTTTGTACATTCATGTCTGCTTCTACATAGTATAATCAAAAGGTATGCTAAATATTTCATCAAGTTTTGATATCACTGCAGATATATTGACGGCATACCAGTGTAAAAAGTAAATTTACATATAGCCTAAGTGCTTTTACTCCAAATGCAAATATAACCACAATCACTGAGGGGGACATGATCCCCCTAATAATGAGATATGACCATTTCAAGCAAGATGCTCTAAAGATTATAGAAGCATTATCTGAGACTTAAGCTGGTATCCGTAACTGAAAGCACCCTGCCAGTGCTTGCTGTATTGATGGCTGCTGCAGACTACATTAAAATTTTAAATACACACAAAAAAATGTTTCACTTACTACTGCAGATAGATTTGATATTATTGTTATTAACACAATGTACTTTAATAATGAACTTTGTTAAGCATATGATTGAGAATAAATATGTACATTTTGTTAATGAATTTAATAAACGTGGTTTCCTGGAAGCCTTTCGGTAAATTCACTAGTCTGAGAATACGATTCATAAAAAAATCACCAGATCTATAAATTCATTTATGAAGCGAAATGAGTGCTTTGCCTGCACAAAAAATATAATTGACCACTTTTGGGTCGTTAGTGGAAGAAAAATGGATGACTGTCTTAACAGTAAGTTTGTTTAATTTTATTTGGTGATATTATTACGAAGCTCTATCTGTTTATATGAGTCATAAGGTTTCTCTGCGCTGTAGGTGATGTTGGCCTCATCGGACTTATTGATGAAATTAGTTTCCTGAATCAAGCTAGTGGTATGTACAAAGTATAATTACTTTTTATGTTTAAATGTTACATACTGTGTATATGTTGTGGATAATTGCGTTTTTGTATTGGCTTTGTTTTGACAGGAGGTGTGTCTCACTGCACAGGCAGCTGCAGCACAACATTGGTGCATCGCGAGAGAGTGCAGACATGCTTGTCCCCGGTAATTTTAAAAGTTGCTAACACCCCAGTGTTTAAAAGAGTGTTTTGGATGTGTAAAAATACATTATCTTCTTTGTTTTTTATTTTTACCAGGGCCAAAACGGAAAACTATTGCAGTGTTAGTACATACACCACCATGTGACAGCTCGAGCACTAACGCAACGCCCCTTGGTAACGTACCTGTAATAGCTTGTTTTCATATGACGTCACAACTGCGTTGCCATGGCGCAAAATACAAATGGAGGGCAGGAAGTGATTTGCTTTATTTAGAAAGCACTGTAACAAACTAAAATGCCTGTGTTTTGAGTCATTTATGGTTACTTGAATCGATCAAACCACAAGGAATTTTTATCGTGTACCAAAAGTTGTTGTTCATAAGGGGGGAAAATTAAATATATATATTCTGTATATTAATAATATAATATGTTTTATATATACTGTATATTAATAATATAATATTTTTTATTTGTTTTTTCACACCCATTTTACTTCTCAACAGAGACGATCGTGGTTGACAGCACATAACCGGAGCGATACAGGAATCTGTCAAGACTGCGTTGAAAGACATAGAGAAACATCTAAACAGAAGACTAACCTTGGCTACTGTATATAGACCTCCAGGGCCATATGCTGAATTCCTAAAAGAGTTTGCAGACTTTCTCTCAGATCTATTGGTGAATGTCGATAAAGCAATAATTGTTGGAGATTTTAACAATTGTTGGAGATTTTAACAAACTCAAATGCCTGTGTTTTGAGTCATTTATGGTTACTTGAATTGATCAAACCACAAGGAATTTTTTTTGTGTACCAAAAGTTGTTGTTCATAAGGAGGGAAAATTTAAGAAATTGATCGAAAAACTCTGGAAAAACGGCTTGCAAACCTATGTCTGCGGTCGGGAGGAGCCGAATGGGAAAATGCGCGCGTGTGTGTAACGTTAGTTATCACTTCGTCAAAGGTGAGTTAATACAACTTAAGTGACTGTTTGTGTAACGTTTACGAACTTTGTAAAGTCAAAGTATGTCTATTAGACGAGGTAGTTGCTGATATCTACAGTCTCGATGGCAGGAAAATATTTCAATTCAGTTGAAAAATCGCTCCTCTTCATAACGTAAGGATCACATCCAACATATGTTTGATTTTTGTTTATTTTTTTCTCTTGTAATAGCGTGTAAAGTAGTACAGTACGGACTTTCCTCCATCTCATGCATTGTGCTCTTCACTCCCTGCCCTCCATCTGAATTCCACGCGTCATCATAATCACGTGACTGAAACCCAGCTATTCGACTTTATCAAACATTATAATAGTAAATGATGCTATGGTTTTGTTGAATTTATTTAAAAAAAACTTTAACATGTCTATTTACAGAAGGATTATCAAACGTGGTGAGCGCTATTGGTGCGTCTGAATGTGCGCATGATCCGGAAAAGGGTGGCTTCAGTGGAATAACGGCAAAACTGAAAAATAAGCTTAAACGTAAACCAACGTCTGACTCCCGGGCGAACCAAGAGACGTGGATTTCGTACCATCGACATCAGCCCCGAAGAAACCAAGACGAGCAGCTGTTAAAAGTATGTAACAAACAAAAGATGTTGGAATGTTTTCTATTCAATCTAAATCATATGCTGATATTTACCAGAGTACATTACTTAGTTTAGTAATGTTTGTTAACATACATTTACATTTAATTGTTCAAAACCCTGACTCCAGTGAGAACTGTGTAATTGTGCCGACATGGTGATTTTAGATATGCATTAGTATTACAGGGTACCATTTCACAGTCCTTTTTTGTTTTTATTTGGTTTGTGTGTAGATATATAGAGTTTTGACACTTGTAACATTATATCAGTACTAGTAGTACCAGTCTGAATTTATTTTTAGTCATACAAATATATATATATATATATATATATATATATACAGTGTATATATATATATATATATATATATATACTGTATATTAATAATATAATATTTTTTATATATACTGTATATTAATAATATAATATTTTTTATTTGTTTTTTCACACCCATTTTACTTCTCAACAGAGACGATCGTGGTTGACAGCACATAACCGGAGCGATACAGGACTCTGTCAAGACTGCGTTGAAAGACATCGAGGAACATCTACATGTATATAGACATCCAGGGCCATATGCTGAATTCCTAATATAAAAGAGTTTGCAGACTTTCTCTCGGATCTATTGGTGAATGTCGATAAAGCAATAATTGTTGGAGATTTTAACATACTCGTAGAAAATACAAATGATGTGTTAGGGGCTGCGTTTACAGATTTATTAAACTCCTTTTGGGTCAAACAAAACGTCAGTGGTCCCACTCATCGTCTAAATCATACACTAGATTCAATTATATCATATGTAACCAATCCAACTGATATAGA
This sequence comes from Pimephales promelas, assembly GCF_016745375.1. The sequence goes on from NW_024121664.1 coordinate 11,157, forward strand.
TATTATACCGCAAAGTGATGATGTCACTGATCATTACATGGTGACTTGCATAATACGTACTGCTGAAATATGTCATGTTGCGCCACGTTATAGACCAGGCAGAACAATCCTTCCAAACACTATAGATAGATTCTCAAATAGCTTACCTGATCTATCTAAGCTGCTAAGTGAACCCAAACAAACAGATGAATAAGAGGAAATGAATAGCAGTTTGAGCACTATTTTCACTAGTACATTAGATATTGTTGCACCAATTAGATTAAAAAAGGTTAGAGAGAAAGCTAAAGCACCATGGTACAACAGTGCTACGCATGCTATCAAGAGAGAAACTCGCTACTTAGAGCGTAAATGGAAACAAACTAATTTAGAGGTCTTTAGAATCGTGTGGAAAGACAGTATGTCACGTTATAAAAAGGCCCTAAAAACAGCCAGTGCTGAGCATCTCCGCAAACTAATAGAAAATAACCAAAATTAAAGCTGCAAGCAGCGATGGGCGGGCCCTCGCACCTGTAGCACGTCGGAGTCTGAGGCGGCCGCGTTGCATATTCTACAGCTCAGCCAGTGCGGCTGTGCATTTGCTACGCTGCTTCGTTAAAGGTCACTTCCTGTTGCCAGCAGGTGGCGCTATGACTGTGGGTAAATGTCGGCATGTAGATTTGTTAAGAGAGGGACTCTTGTCAAATGTGTAAAATTTCGTGCAGATCTGGGCATTTACAGCCAAGTTACTACAACTTCCTGTTTCATGGCGAATCATCGACGCCACAGAAACGCCCATCGACAAAAATGCGCAGATAGCACAACTTTACATCGTCAGTGCCTTCAGAAGGCACAGCAGAAATTTGAAGTCGATCCGACTAAATCCCTAGGAGGAGTTCGTTAAAGTACGGAGTGTGTAAATCGTCCCAAAATGGCCTCCAAATTCAAAATGGCGGACTTCCTGTCAAGTTTAGGGCATCGCTTCAAGAGGCTTTTTTGTGCATCTGGTCATGATAGATGTACCACATAAATTTCGTACATGTCGGTCAAACAAGCGGCGGGGGGTGCTTCGTTAAAGGTCACTTCCTGTTGCCAGCAGGTGGCGCTATGACTGTGAGTGAATGTCGGCATGTAAATTGGTTTAGGGCGGGACACTTCTCAAATGTGTAAAATTTCGTGCAGATCTGGGCATTTACAGCCAAGTTACTACAACTTCCTGTTTCATGGCGAATCATCGACGCCACGGACACGCCCATCGACGAAAACGCGCAGATAGCACAACTTTACATCGTCAATACCTTTAGAAGGCACAGCAGAAATTTGAAGTCGATTCATCTAAATCCCTAGTAGGAGTTTGTTAAAGTACGTAATGAGTAAATCATCCAAAAATGGTGGAAAAATTAAAAAATGGCCGACTTCCTGTTGAGTTTAGGGCATCGCTCCAAGAGACTTTTCTTAGCGTCTGGACATGGTAGATGTGCCACAGAAATTTCGTACATGTCGGTCAAACGTGCGGCGGGGGCTGCTTCGTTAAAAGTTACTTCCTGTTGCCACTAGGTGGAGCTATGACTGTGGGTGAATATCGGCTTGCAGATTTGTTCAGGGCAGGACTCTTGTCAAATGTGTTAAATTTCGTGCAGATTTGGTCATTTACAGCCAAGTTACTACAACTTCCTGTTTCATGGCGAATCATCGACGCCACGGCGAGCCCATCGACAAAAACGCGCAGATAGCACAACTTTACATCGTCAATGCCTTTAGAAGGTACAGCATAAATTTTAAGTTGATCCGACTAAATCCTTAGGAGGAGTTCGTTAAAGTATGGAGTGTGTAAATCGTCTCAAATCGGTCGCCAAATTCAAAATGGCAGACTTCCTGTTGAGTTTAGGGAATGGGTTCTTGGGGCTTTTTTGTGCGTCTTGAAATGATACACATCCCCACCAAATTTCGTGCATGTAGGTTGAACGTGGATGAGGGGCTAATTTTTTCCAATTTTCTAGGTGGCGCTAGCGAGCCATTTTGCCCCGCCCTTCCGTGAAACCAACAAAATACGAAATTTTTCACCAGTCCTGACATGCGTGCCAAATTTGTTGAGTTTTTGAGCATGTTGCAGCCCTGAAAATAGCGCTTACTTTTCAGAAAAAAGAAAAAAAAAATTAAAGCTGCAAGCAGCGATGGGCGGGCCCTCGCACCTGTAGCGCGTCGGGGTGTGAGGCGGCCGCGTTGCATATTTTGCAGCTCAGCCGGTGCGGCTGTGAATTTGCTACGCTGCTTAATTAAAGGTCACTTCCTGTTGCCAGCAGGTGGCGCTATGATTGTGGGTGAATGTCGGCATGTAGATTTGTTCAGGGCAGGACTCTTGTCAAATGTGTACAATTTGGTGCAGATCTGGGCATTTACAGCCAAGTTACTACAACTTCCTGTTTTATGGCAAATCATCGGCGCCACGGACACGCTTATGGACGAAAACGCGCAGATAGCACAACTTTACATCGTCAATGCCTTTAGAAGGCACAGCAGAAATGTGAAGTCGATCCGACCAATTCCCTAGGAGGAGTTAGTTAAAGTACGTAATGAGTAAATCATCCTAAAATGGCGGTAAAATTAGAAATGGCCTACTTCCTGTTGAGTTTAGGGCATCGCTCCAAGAGACTTTTCTGTGCGTCTGGACATGGTAGATGTACCACAGAAATTTCGTACATGTCGGTCAAACATGCGGCAGGGGCTGCTTCGTTAAAGGTCACTTCCTGTTGCCACTAGGTGGCGCTATGACTCTGGGTGAATGTTGGCATGTAGATTTGTTCAGGATGGGACTCTTGTCAAATGTGTAAAATTTCGTGCAGATCTGGGCATTTACAGCCAAGTTACTACAACTTCCTGTTTCATGGCGAATCATCGCCGCCACGGACACGCCCATTGAGGAAAACGCGCAGATAGCACAACTTTTCATCATCAATGCCTTTAGAAGGCACAGTAGAAATTTGAAGTCGATCCGACTAAATCCCTAGGAGGAGTTCGTTAAAGTACGTAATGAGTAAATCATCCCAAAATGGCGGTAAAATTAGAAATGGACAACTTCCTGTTGAGTTTATGGCATAGCTCCAAGAGACTTTTCTGTGCGTCTGGACATGGTAGATGTACCACAGAAATTTCGTACATGTCGGTCAACCATGCGACGGGGGCTGTTTCGTTAAAGGTCACTTCCTGTTGCCACTAGGTGGCGCTATGACTGAGGGTGAATGTCAGCATGTAGATTTGTTCAGGGCGGGACTCTTGTCAAATGTGTCAAATTTCGTGCAGATCTGGGCATTTACAGCCAAGTTACTACAACTTCCTGTTTCATGGCGAATCATCGACGCCACGGACACGCCCATCGACGAAAACGTGCAGATAGCACAACTTTACATCGTCAATGCCTTTAGAAGGCACAGCAGAAATTTGAAGTCGATCCAACTAAAGCCCTAGGAGGAGTTAGTTAAAGGGTTAGTTCACCCAAAAATGAAAATTAAGTCATTAATTACTCACCCCCATGCTGTACCAACCCCGTAAGACCTTCGTTCATCTTCGGAACACAAATAAAGATATTTTTGATTGAATCTGAGGGCTGGATCACTTTTCCATAGACAGCCTGAGGGACTGCCTCTTGACGGCCCAGAAAGTCATTAAAAGAAAAGGTTTAAATATTCCATGTGCCTACAGTGGCTCAACTATAACTTTATCAAGCGACGAGACTACTTTTTGTGCGAAAAAAAACGTAAATAACGACTTTATTCGACTTTCCATTACTTCCTTATGGGCGCATGCGCGAGAACTGAGACGAGACCGTTCTTCTTTGACTACTTTTTGTTACCGGCTGCTCACCGCTTAGGAGTTTTACCGCCCCCTACCGTATAAGATGACGTTATGAGTTTTCTTTTGGGGGGCCACAAAAGGATTCACCCTACACAAGGGGGCCTCCTCCTGAAAAAGTTTGAGAACCACTGCTGTAAAGGTTTCATTATAGCAAAACAGAGCACCTGTGACAGTGGAATCAGTTAAAAGTAGTCAGGTGTAAAGAAAAAAAAAACTTTTTTTTTTTTTTTTAAGTTTCAAACTTTTTTCTCTTTCACAAAAAACACTGCAGTTACAGCTTTTCAAATTCTTCATTGGAGGTGTACAAATAATTTTCTTTTTTTCAAATCACAAAAAGGGCTGTGCAAAAATTAGTTGCGATTAATCGCATCCAAAATAAAAGTCTGTGTTTACATAATATATTTGTGTGTGCTGTATATAATTATTTTGTATATATAAATACCTATGCATGCATGTATATATTTAAGAATTATTTGCACTTAAATTCTGTATATATATATGAATACATAATCTATATTATATAAATATAAATATTTTATATATGAATAACACATTTTCTTAAATATATACATGCATGTGTGTGTATTTATATATACAAAATAGGGCTGTGTAACGATTAATCGTGATTATTCGCATCAAAAATAAAAGTTTGTGTTTACATGATATATGTCTGTATAATTATTTTGTATATATAAATACAAACATATGCATATATATTTAAGAAAAATGTGTTATTGATGTGTTATTGATATATCAAAGATTTATATTTATGTATAATATTAATTTTGTTTAAACATATATACAGTACATACATGCAAATATTTCTTAAATATATACATGCATGTGTGTGTATTTATATATACAAAATAATTATACACACTACACAAACGTATATAATTTATGTGAACACAAACTTTTATTTTGGATGCGATTAATCGCGATTAATCGTTTCGCAGCCCTAATACAAAATAACTATATACAGCACACACAAATATATTATGTAAACACAGACTTTTATTTTGAATGCAATTAATCGCAATTAACTTTTGCACAGCCCTGTAAGAAATGTATGCTGACATTTAAGGCACGGCCACACAGGGGGTTTGAGCATATGTGACTGTGAATGAAAAGTGAAGTGTGACCACATGAGAATAGCCAAACAGTATAGATGATTCACAAAATTATACACCAAGAAATGTGCATAATTGGCCAAAATGTTACTGTTTATCAACAAAAATATGACCCTATGAGTTTGGTAATTTTTAGAATAGGATTTGTGCACCTGCAATGAAGAATTTAAAAAGGTGTAACTGATGTGTTGTGTTTGTGAGAGAGAGAAAGCAAAGAAAAAGAGGTTTGCAACTCATAAAACATTTTCTCGAAGACTAAAAATCTACAAATTGCACTGTTATAGGGACTCTGTTTAGCTTCAATATTACTAGATATAATACAGTGTCAATCTTATTAACTACTATTTATTTTGTATAAAATCATAAACAGTATATAGGTAAAAAATTTGGAAACATTTTGGAAGAAGTCTATTCTGCTTATCAAGCTTGCATTTATTTGACAAACAAAAAAAACAGTAATATTGTGAAATTTTATCATAATGTAAAACAGCTGTTTTCTATGTTTCTGTTTTTTATGTGAATATATAATAGTGTAATTATATTATATATAATAACCTGAATTTAATGTTTTATGTTTTGTAATTAATAAATACATTGATTTGAAATCCCTTTGACTTCTGTACATTTGTGAAAATACAAAAATTATTTATGTGGTGACTGCATTCAGATGTATAGAATAAGTGTTTTTCCCAAAGACTTATAGTTATATTAGCCAAAAAGTATTTATAGTGAAACAGATTAATTGTGAACTAGATCTATTGTTGTAGATGCCCTGTGTGTGCAGTGCGGGCCCTGTGTGGGCTTAGTGAGGGCTTCCTTGGGGCTAAGTGAGGGCTGCCCATGCAGGGCCAACGTTTTGTGGGCCCAGTGTGCGGGCCCTGTGTGGGTTTAGTGAGGGCTAAGTGAGGGCTGCCCATGCAGGCCCAACGTTTTGCCAATGAGCAAATTCTCACGGGCCCTGCGCTAGCAGCCTGCAGGGGGCCCTTAGGCTAGCCCTAAGTGGGCCCGGAAAGGGTCAGTTCAGGCTTGTTTGCAGGGGCACTTCACCGCCTTCTTCCAGGGAGAGGGCAAACTTGAGCGTGGTGAAAACCGTGATTTGTGGAGGGAAAATGTGTTATGCGGCGACGTCACATATGCGACGTCTTTCTCGTTATGTCTATTCCACAACTGCTAGCCAAAGAATCATACAATATACTGTCAAACTCGTTGCATGAGAAAGTCGAAAGAGTTGTAGTCCACATGCTCTCACACAAAGTCTAACCGTATGAAAATTCTATACCCGCTAAATTGTAGCATTCTTTTCACGAAACATTATATAAAAAAAATCACAGACAACATATTACATTCATTGCAAAATTCAAACGGGATTAGAAAATAATTATTTTCTCTCATTCACTTGCATCGACGATTTTTCAACCTAGAGGTCCAGCGGGGTTAGCTGAAGGGGCGGGACTTACCAGCTCTATAGTGCTCCTGAAATTTAAAGTGTGTGACGTTGCACGACGACGACCATATTGCTATTGGTTGGAATGCCGGCGCCTCAGATTCTTTGGCATCTTATTGGTCGGGTGGATGGGGGCATATCGACATGCGAATGGTGTAGCCGGACGGACTCCACGGCGGTTTGTTATTGAATGGAAATCCTTTTTATGTGGCAATATTCCTACTTAGCACACGAAAAATTAAATGTATTTATTCGTATCTTTTGTTATATTTTTTGTTTTATTATAATTTAATTACGCAGTTTTTTTAAACATCTTTTTATGGGGCTATTTAAAAGTCTTAGTTAAAGCCTTAGGCCTTGTGCAGGCGCCGGTGGTCGATTTTAACAAAAGCCGAGGAACAGTCACGTAGAAGCAGGCATACTTAATCCATGAAACCAGCCTGCAGAAACACACTTTCATCAAAGCAGTAAATCAACAAAAGAAAGAGAAACCACGGGAACCCAGCCCGGATGGTGCCCGGCGTTTGAGGCGTTTGGAGATCACATATGGACAATTCCTGATTATTTTTCTGGGCACACACAATAGAAAATGTCTAACGGTGCAGCGGGGAGCGGAGGCTTAACCTGGGTGGTAAGTCATATATGATTACTAAGTAATTCACGTGTTATTACACATATACATCGCGTATAATACAGTCAGATTATAACCACTCTGTGTAACCTTACTCCCGCGTGTGCTTTAGCCTTTTAGCTGCAACATTTCCTCAGTTCAACATAAAGGATCCCACAGTCTCATCTGCATCTCTATATTATTAATGCAGTGCACATAATATTAATTTACATCTGTTTTAAATACCTTATATTTAATCAATTTGTGTATAAAGATAATGATTTGTGAAGCTCTTCATGGTAATGTGGAGGAAAGTTCTTTTGTGTTGATTCTCAGCTGTGAATTAACTCTTTCCTCTGATTTCAACTCTCTCATCTTTGTTAGAGTAAAACCTATATGATGTTTACACACCAACAGAAGGTTGCTCTATTATAACCAAAAGTCCAAGATTATGTGCTGGTCTTAAACCGGAACATGGTGGAAGGGTTTATTTGGGTTTGCTCACTCAAAGCCACAACAATAGATTAAGAACTAGAATTATAGAATAGAATTATAAGAACTGATCCCAGGCAAGTACTAATATGAACTAGGTTACTATGAATTCAATGCCCTTGCTATCATAATTAATTTTAGCCAAAATGCCATTTGAGACCATTACATTGTAAAGGACACTGGGAATTTGACATGATGTTTATTCAGAGTAATCTTGCAAATAACAGCTCAGATAGTATTGTAAAGCACTGACATTATGCTGTTTTCAAAATATTTTTTCCAATCAAAGACATGTTAAAAGATTAAAGGGTGGGTCCGGTTCAACAAACTACAGACAAGACAGACAGACAGTTAATATACACCAGCATGAATTTACAGAGATATTCTATTGTACAAGTATATTTGCAAAATAATTGTTAATCCAGGCAATCTAGATGATTCACCAAATATTTCAGCTACCTTTTGTTTCTGTAAAATAATTCCAACCTCAAAAGCAACTAAAAGGTTCGCAAACTTTTTGAGAGAACCACTTGATAGCCGCGGACAAGTTTAACAAAGTTGCATGGATGTATCTAACAACAGACCCTCTTTGACAAGAACAATGGTGCGAAGAAAGAGGAAGTGAACGGCCGGGGAGATGCAGTGAAGAGTGAGGCGGGCAAGAAAGAGAGCTCTAAGAAGATGTCAGTGGAGAGGATCTACCAGAAGAAGACTCAACTCGAGCATATCCTCCTCCGTCCAGACACCTATATCGGCTCCGTGGAACCTGTCACTCAGGTAACAGAAAACTTTTATCAAGATCAAGATTACAGATTAAGTCTAAATTTTAGACTGACGTTCAGAAAAATGTGAATCCGACTTTATAATGAAACTCATTTTAAGACATAAACAAGTCATTGAAATTTAGCATGTTTTGCTTATTGTAGTAGAATTACTGTTGGAAGTAAATGTTTAACTGACTGATTGACTTCTTCAAAGCTTGTTTCAGTGTCATCAAATGCATTTTAATTAATTTATATAATACTCAAGTGATTGTGTGTTCTACAGCAAATGTGGGTTTTTGATGAAGAAATTGGAATGAATTTGAGGGAGATCACGTTCGTCCCTGGATTATATAAAATCTTTGATGAGATCCTTGGTAAGATTTCTGTTCTTTCCTTTCAGTGAAAAGAAAAATCAGGATTGCTTAGTGATCATTTGTTTCCACTTCATTGTTCAGTAGTTTTCATTAAACTTAGATATAGCATTTCACCAGTGCTCAGAAGTTATCTGTTTTTCATGTTATTCAACCATTATGTTGTGCCATTAAATTTTGCAATCCTTTCTTGTCTCTCAACTTGCAGGTTTGAAAGCATTAAGACAGAGAGGGTTTTGTCTCATAAATATCTGTAGCAAAAATTACATATGAATTTTTAAGTTTTGTTCATTTCTCATTTCAGTGAATCGATTCAAAACTGATTCAACCATTGTTTTGCATCATCAAAAGCACTCAAAACTGTTCACATAAGTCTCAGCATTATTTCATAAATTT
>NW_024121665.1:0-20179 GCF_016745375.1 Pimephales promelas
TTGTTACAGACCTCTAAGGCCATGTAGTCGAACATGACCCAACGAGTTTCGTTCGATCGGCCTTCGTTAACCTTGTTTCATGGTTGTCAAACTTCCTTGGTTTGATGGTCGGCCATGTTGTTGAGTTATACCAATGTCCTCAATCGCAATACACGGGGCCTTGGTCCAAGACACTGCATAACCAAATTTTCAAGTCAATCGGACTAACGGTCAGGTGGTTATGTGTTTTTTTCATTTTATAGCGCCACCTAGTGTTCAAATCGTCGCGATTTTTTTTACTGTGACCTCAAATTGAACTCTAAACATGTGTACCTAGTTTGGTGAAGATATCTCATTTACTTCTTGAGTTATAGCATTTTAGTAAAATAGGCTCCTCTCAACAACGTTTTATTTTGCCCACCTAGCAACGGAAAGAGACTTTTTCAACATTTTTTTGATAATTATTGATCTTCAGACTCCAGAGAACATTCCTGCACTGGTTTGGTTCCGATCGGGCCAAAAAACCAGGGACTAGTTCGCAAAAATAGTTTTCGACAAAATTCAAAATGGCGGAAAAATTTCCATACCGGAAATGAAATCGGAGATAAACGTTTTTTTCGTCAGGTGACCAGCTTTTCCAATGATATAAGACACTTGAGTGTACGACTTACGGTCTAGGAGTTATGAGGCCGTTTCGCGCAATTGGTCGCTATAGCGCCACCTATGGGCCAATCGGGCTCATAATTTTGATAACCTCTCCTCGATTTTGTACTACCATCTGACAAAGTTTCAGAGCTCTAGCCTTACGGTTGGGCTGCACGATGCGTTTTAGGGGAGATAATAATAATAAAATTAAAGCTGCAAGCAGCTAATTTTGCGGGGTTCAAGCAGTTTAGGCCTTTAAGGCCTTTAAGCACAAAAGCATCAAAAAAGACATTAAGTTTTATGTAGGCAAGCATTATTTACCATGATAAACCATATTTCAATGTGATTTTTCATGATTTACCATGTTCTAGTATGATTTACCATGAATCTAACATGATTTTCTATAGTTTACCTTGATATACCATGTTATAGGATGGTTTACCACAATATAGCAAGTGAAAAGACTATTAATAAGAAAGTGGCCAGCAGAGGGCAGTAGAAGACCACTTATTGGCACACTTCCATTTTGAAATACTTTGTTTCTCCACTATTCTGCACTAAAGCAAACCATTTTTTTTCACGTTAACTTCATAAAGCATGCTTCACACAAATGCATGCAACAGCACAACACACACACCACACACACGACTATTAATAGTAATTGAAAAGATTTCCTTTCTAATCTCTTTCAACTCCATTTCGCTTTTTCAATGAGACTCTGCCACTTCACCATTCGACTCACCTGTTGCCTATAAATTGATTGTGAACCCTTTGGCTCATTCTTTGCACTCTTTCCTGGCACACTGTGTGTGTCTTCATGAATTACGTGAGTCCATCTATTAATTTGATTGTGTTTACATTGTTTATGCCTTTTTATGATTTAATGTCACTGTCAGCCTGTGCGCTGCTAGATTATTGTTTGCCAACATGTGCCCTGAGCCATGTTGAAAGATTGTTTGTTTCAATGATTTTTTTACAGCCTGTTTTATTGTGATTAGTACTCATATCTTTGTTCATTTATATCATTGTTCCTTTTGTGTTGATTGATCACTGTCACCAATTGTATTATTTCTTTATCTCCTTATGCAACAACACACAAACAATGCATTGATCCAAAGTCAACAGGCACCTAAGACGAACTCTTATATTGCGCTGCATTACTGTGTTGTTGACTATTACTGACGGTAAGGTTGTACTGTTGATCCTCGCGCAGCCTCTCGAGCAGAAATCTACACAAATGAGCGCAGAACACACTCAGACCCCATTTACACCTGGTATTAAAATGCGATCTGTATCCAGATAAGTTATCCGGATAATAAAAAAAACGCATGTTAATGCAAGGTGTAAATGCGTTGCGTTGTGATCGCGATTGGATCTGCCTGACCACATCTGCAGGTAGTCTGGCTCGCATTGTGTCCGGATCTTTACTAGGTGTAAACGCAATCTGGTTGTTGAAACCACATATGTATATTTTACTCCTCCCAAAAAGGCAAAAAAATAAACGAGTAAGCTTGTTATATAGGCTATATGTCATGTTATAGTCAGATATGACGGCGCTACTGCGACACGGATCACCCATCACCGCTCATGAGCGCTATTCATCGAGCCAACGTGCAAACATCGCAAATAAAAGTGAAAGTAAGTCACAGACGCTTAACACACAATCATCTTCAAGTAAAGAAACGAAATTATCTTACCAGCGGTGTTGCCACTCTTTTATTGATGTCTTTGATTTGGAAATTAGCTGATGATCAACGAAATGCAGCTCATATCTGTTGCTTTTGGTGTCGTTCAATCCATTAAATCTGCATACGCGGAGTTTAAGATCGGATTTATATCCGTTTTGCAAAAACACATGTATGTGGCCAGGTGTAAATGGAATCGGTACTTATTATCCGGATAACTTGTCTGGATACAGATCGCATTTTAATACCAGGTGTAAATGGGGTCTCTTATTTTTCCTGAACACCATCACGATTGAAAATGTGACATTGATTTCCTACAACAGTTCAATAAACAGTAAAAAATTAAATCACTTACATTTTAGATGCTATATTGGCTGTTTTTGTTGTGTTTCAGCAGCGAAAATAGTTCCAAACAATAATCACAGCAGAACCACGGCACATGTCAGGAACACACTCGACGTGTTTTCATTACTGAATCATTCAGCATTTTGAACGAATCGATTGAGTCAAAGATTCAAAGACACATTCAAAAACATCGGTCTCATTCTTGAATGATCAGCCGTTTGAACGAATCGTTTGAATGAATGAATTGAATGACTCACTCATTAAGACGGTCGCCTGCCACCACCTACTGGCGGTTTAGTGTTAAATGTTTAAAAGTAGTATCATTCTTTCCCAGTTTCTTATGTAAATTTAAATAAATGTCATAACATTATTTTATGCAATTGTGTTTTTTCAGTGTAAATGATTTAATTTGATCAGCCCCTAGAGTAACAGCCCATAGTGTCTTATTATTCGAAATAATACACCAGAATTTATAGTTTACCCACCTCTTTTTTTACCACTACACCTCTGACCATAGTGTACATTAATTTACCACGTTCTAGCATGATTTATCATTATTTACAGTGATTGGGGCTTGGATGATTGGATTTTAATGTGATTCTAGGAATATAGTATAGCTATTTACCACGTTAATAGCAATTATGTGAAGATTCAGAACAACTGAAGTGATAAACTTTGACAAAAAAATGATTGTGTTCAATATTTGACCAAATGTGATTGCAAATGTTAAAATAGATAATTAATTAAATCATAAAATTAATTATAGTTGAGTGGTGAGACAATTACTATTTTGAACAGCAGAGGGCAGTAAAACACCACTTATTGGCTTAATAGACCATCATTTTGATATCATTTCACTTTTTTAACTGTTATTTAGGCATATTTTGTCAGATCTGTCTGTAAATGTTCATGATTATTTAATGTCACATGTTCTGACTTGTTTATTGAAGAGATCAATGCTTTCAGGGACACTGAAAGTGTAGTAATAGATGGCTTCAACACACTAAATGTTGAAGCCATCCTATTATAGTCATCCACATGACGTAGTTTAACTTTTTCTTATAATTATTGATCTAGAGAGTCCAAAGAATTGTACTGCACTGGTTTTAACATTATGATATGATCAGAGATGGAAAACACCATTTACAGTCAATAATGGCAATTTACCATAGGGATTACATTGTTTTTAACATTTTTAACAGTTATAGCGCCACCTATAGTCCGATCTCCATGAAACTTTGCATGCTTGTTAATGATGTGATGACACATATGCTCATCAATTTTTGGGATGTTCTGAGTTTTCCTTTAGGATTTATAGGCTTTTGGGTGCATTTTGTCACGACCCCTTTTGTAAATGACCCTGTTATAGCAAAACAAATGTCAAAGTTCAACTTTTTTTTGATAATTATTGATCTAGAGAGTCCAGAGAATTATCCTAGACTGGTCTGGTTCCGATCGAGCAAAAAACCAGGGACTAGTTCGCAAAAGTAGGTTTTTAACATATTTGTGAATATTTAATGAACGATTTGATTGACAGCAATGGTTCTTGAGGCAAAGTTGTTCATCATGAGGAGATCTATCAAAAGATATGCATTTTGTGGGATATGCGCAACACCACGTGATTACAGAGCCATAAAACTCGTTAGCGCCAACTAGTGGCCGATTTTTTTCAAAATTCTTACAGACCTCTAGGGCCATGAGTCGAACATGCCCATCGAGTTTCGTTCCGATGGGCCTCCGTTAACCTTGTCTCACAGGTGCTCAAACTTCATTGGCCGATGGCGGCCATGTTTTTTTACATACGCCAATGTCCTCATAGACATACATGGGGCCTTGGTCCAAGACACTGCATACCAATTTTCAAGTCAATCGGACTAACGGTCATGTGGTCATAGCCCTTTTTATGTTTTTTTCATGTTATAGCGCCACCTAGTGTTCAATCGTCGCTATTTTTTTACTGTGACCTCAAATTGAACTCGTACACATGTGTACCGAGTTTGGTGAAGATATCTCATTTACTTCTTGAGTTATAGCCAATTTAGTAAAATAGGCTCCTTCCACAACGTTTATTTTGCTTCCCCTAGCGACCGAAATAGAAATTTCAACATTTTTTTGATAATTATTGATCTTCAGACTCCAGAGAACATTTCTGCACTGGTTTGGTTCCGATCGGGCAAAAAACCAGGGACTAGTTCGCAAAAGTAGTTTTTCGACAAAATTCAAAATGGCGGAAAAATTTCCATACCGGAAATGAAATCGGAGATATACGTTTTTTTCGTCAGGTGACCAGCTTTCCAATGATATAAGACACTTGAGTGTACGACTTACGGTCTAGGAGTTATGAGCCGTTTCGCGCAATTGGTGCTATAGCGCCACCTATGGGCCAATCGGGCTCATAATTTGATAACCTCTCCTCGATTTTTGTACTACCATCTGACAAAGTTTCAGAGCTCTAGCCCTTACGGTTTGGGCTGCACGATGCGTTTTAGGGGAGAATAATAATAATAATAAAATCAATACAATTACAATAGGGTTTCAGCACTTCGTGCTTGAACCCCTAATTAAAGCTGCAAGCAGCATTTAGCGGGTTCAAGCAGTTTAGGCCTTTAAGGCCTTTAAGCACAAAAGCATCAAAAGACATTAAGTTTTAAGTTTCAATAATGGCAATTTACTATAGGGTATACATTGTTTTTAATATTTTTAACAATTATAGCGCCACCTATAGTCCGATCTCCATGAAACTTTGCATGCTTGTTGAATACGTTATGACACATGTGCTCATCAATTTTTGTGAAGTTCTGACTTTTCCTTTAGGATTTATAGGCTTTTGGGTGCATTTTGTCATGCCCCCTTTTTTAAATGACCCTGTTATAGCAAAACAAATGACAAAGTTCAACTTTTTTTGATAATTATTGATCTAGAGAGTCCAAAGAATTGTCCCAGACTGGTCTGGTTCCGATCGGGCAAAAAACCAGGGACTAGTTCGCAAAAGTAGGTTTTTAACATATTTGTGAATATTTAACGAACGATTTGATTGACAGCAATGGTTCTTGAGGCAAAGTTGTTCAGCATGAGGAGATCTATCAATTGATATACATATTGTGGGGGTGTGTGCAACACCACGTGATAACAGAGCCATAAAACTCGTTAGCGCCAACTAGTGGCCGATTTCTTTCAAAATTCTTACAGACCTCTAGGGCCATGAGTCAAACATGCCCAACGAGTTTCGTTCCGATCGGCCTTCGTTAACCTTGTTTTATAGGTGCTCAAACTTCATTGGCCGATGGCGGCCATGTTTTTTGAGATACACCAATGTCCTCATACACATACATGGGGCCTTGGACAAAGACACTGCATACCAATTTTCAAGTCAATCGGACTAACGGTCAGCTGGTCAGAGCCCTTTTTTAGTTTTATTCGTTTTATAGCGCCACCTAGTGTTCCATCGTGGGGATTTTTTTACTGTGACCTCAAATTGAGCTTATACATATGTGTACCGAGTTTGTTGAGGATATCTCATTTACTTCTCGAGTTATAGCCATTTAGTAAAATAGGCTCCTCCCACAACATTTATTTTGCGCCCCCTAGCGACCGCAAAGAGACTTTTTCAACATTTTTTTGATAATTATTGATCTTCAGACTCCAGAGAACATTCCTGCACTGGTTTGGTTCCGATCGGGCAAAAAACCAGGGACTAGTTCGCAAAAGTAGTTTTTCGACAAAATTCAAAATGGCGGAAAAATTTCCATACCGGAAATGAAATCGGAGATAAACGTTTTTTTCGTCAGGTGACCAGCTTTCCAATGATATAAGACACTTGAGTGTACGACTTACGGTCTAGGAGTTATGAGCCGTTTCGCGCAATTGGTCGCTATAGCGCCACCTATGGGCCAATCGGGCTCATAATTTGATAACCTCTCCTCGATTTTTGTACTACCATCTGACAAAGTTTCAGAGCTCTAGCCCTTACGGTTTGGGCTGCACGATGCGTTTTAGGGGAGAATAATAATAATAATAATAATTAAAGCTGCAAGCAGCATTTAGCGGGGTTCAAGCAGTTTAGGCCTTTAAGGCCTTTAAGCACAAAAGCATCAAAAGACATTAAGTTTTAAGTTTCAATAATGGCAATTTATTATAGGGTATACATTGTTTTTAATATTTTTAACAATTATAGCGCCACCTATAGTCCGATCTCCATGAAACTTTGCATGCTTGTTGAATACGTTATGACACATGTGCTCATCAATTTTTGTGAAGTTCTGACTTTTCCTTTAGGATTTATAGGCTTTTGGGTGCATTTTGTCATGCCCCTTTTTTAAATGACCCTGTTATAGCAAAACAAATGACAAAGTTCAACTTTTTTTGATAATTATTGATCTAGAGAGTCCAAAGAATTGTCCCAGACTGGTCTGGTTCCGATCGGGCAAAAAACCAGGGACTAGTTCGCAAAAGTAGGTTTTTAACATATTTGTGAATATTTAACGAACGATTTGATTGACAGCAATGGTTCTTGAGGCAAAGTTGTTCAGCATGAGGAGATCTATCAATTGATATACATATTGTGGGGGTGTGTGCAACACCACGTGATAACAGAGCCATAAAACTCGTTAGCGCCAACTAGTGGCCGATTTCTTTCAAAATTCTTACAGACCTCTAGGGCCATGAGTCAAACATGCCCAACGAGTTTCGTTCCGATCGGCCTTCGTTAACCTTGTTTTATAGGTGCTCAAACTTCATTGGCCGATGGCGGCCATGTTTTTTTGAGATACACCAATGTCCTCATACACATACATGGGGCCTTGGACAAAGACACTGCATACCAATTTTCAAGTCAATCGGACTAACGGTCAGCTGGTCAGAGCCCTTTTTTAGTTTTATTCGTTTTATAGCGCCACCTAGTGTTCCATCGTGGGGATTTTTTTTACTGTGACCTCAAATTGAGCTTATACATATGTGTACCGAGTTTGTTGAGGATATCTCATTTACTTCTCGAGTTATAGCCATTTTAGTAAAATAGGCTCCTCCCACAACATTTATTTTGCGCCCCCTAGCAACCGCAAAGAGACTTTTTCAACATTTTTTTGATAATTATTGATCTTCAGACTCCAGAGAACATTCCTGCACTGGTTTGGTTCCGATCGGGCAAAAAACCAGGGACTAGTTCGCAAAAGTAGTTTTTCGACAAAATTCAAAATGGCGGAAAAATTTCCATACCGGAAATGAAATCGGAGATAAACGTTTTTTTCGTCAGGTGACCAGCTTTCCAATGATATAAGACACTTGAGTGTACGACTTACGGTCTAGGAGTTATGAGCCGTTTCGCGCAATTGGTCGCTATAGCGCCACCTATGGGCCAATCGGGCTCATAATTTGATAACCTCTCCTCGATTTTTGTACTACCATCTGACAAAGTTTCAGAGCTCTAGCCCTTACGGTTTGGGCTGCACGATGCGTTTTAGGGGAGAATAATAATAATAATAATAATTAAAGCTGCAAGCAGCATTTAGCGGGGTTCAAGCAGTTTAGGCCTTTAAGGCCTTTAAGCACAAAAGCATCAAAAGACATTAAGGTTTAAGTTTCAATAATGGCAATTTACCATAGGGAATACATTGTTTTTAACATTTTTAACAGTTATAGCGCCACCTATAGTCCGATCTCCATGAAACTTTGCATGCTTGTTGAATAAGTTATGACACATGTGCTCATCAATTTTTGTGAAGTTCTGACTTTTCCTTTAGGATTTATAGGCTTTTGGGTACATTTTGTCATGCCCCCTTTTATTAATGACCCTGTTATAGCAAAACAAATGACAAAGTTCAACTTTTTTTTGATAATTATTGATCTAGAGTGTCCAAAGAATTGTCCTAGACTGGTCTGGTTCCGATCCGGCAAAAAACCAGGGACTAGTTCGCAAAAGTACGTTTTTAACATATTCGTGAAAATTTAACGAACGATTTGATTGACAGCAATGGTTCTTGAGGCAAAGTTGTTCAGCGTGAGGAGATCTATCAATTGATATACATATTGTGGGGGTGTGTGCAACACCACGTGATAACAGAGCCATAAAACTCGTTAGCGCCAACTAGTGGCCGATTTCTTTCAAAATTCTTACAGACCTCTAGGGCCATGAGTCAAACATGCCCAACGAGTTTCGTTCCGATCGGCCTTCGTTAACCTTGTTTCATAGATGCACAAACTTCATTGGCCGATGGCGGCCATGTTTTTTTTAGATACGCCAATGTCCTCATAGATATACATGGGGCCTTGGTCCAAGACACTGCATACCAATTTTCAAGTCAATCGGACTAACGGTCATGTGGTCATAGCCCTTTTTATGTTTTTTTCATATTATAGCGCCACCTAGTGTTCAATCGTCGCTATTTTTTTACTGTCACCTCAAATTGAACGCTTACACATGTGTACCGAGTTTGGTGAAGATATCTCATTTACTTCTCGAGTTATAGCCATTTTAGTAAAATAGGCTCCTCCCACAACGTTTATTTTGCTTCCCCTAGCGACCGGAACGAGAAATTTCAACATTTTTTTGATAATTATTGATCTTCAGACTCCAGAGAACATTTCTGCACTGGTTTGGTTCCAATCGGGTAAAAAACCAGGGACTAGTTTGCAAAAGTAGTTTTTCAACAAAATTCAAAATGGCGGAAAAATTTGCATACCGGAAATGAAATCGGAGATATACGTTTTTTTCGTCAGGTGAATAGCTTTCCAATGATATAAGACACTTGAGTGTACGACTTACGGTCTAGGAGTTATGAGCAGTTTCGCGCAATTGGTTGTTATAGCGCCACCTATGGGCCAATCGGGCTCATAATTTGATAACCTCTCCTCGATTTTTGTACTACCATCTGACAAAGTTTCAGAGCTCTAGCCCTTACGGTTTGGGCTGCACGATGCGTTTTAGGGGAGAATAATAATAATAATAAAAATCAGTACAAAAACAATAGGGTTTCAGCACTTCGTGCTTGAACCCCTAAAAATCAATACAATTACAATAGGGTTTCAGCACTTCGTGCTTGAACCCCTAAAAATCAATACAATTACAATAGGGTTTCAGCACTTCGTGCTTGAACCCCTAATAATAAAAATCAATACAATTACAATAGGGTTTCAGCACTTCGTGCTTGAACCCTAATAATAATAAAAATCAATACAATTACAATAGGGTTTCAGCACTTCGTGCTTGAACCCCTAATAATAATAATAATAATAAAAATCAATACAATTACAATAGGGTTTCAGCACTTCGTGCTTGAACCCCTAATAATAAAAATCAGTACAAAAACAATAGGGTTTCAGCACTTCGTGCTTGAACCCCTAATAACGACTTTATTTCAACCCTTTAACATTACATAAATCTATGACCTACCCCTACCCCAACCCCGTCCCTAAACCTACCCATCACTGAGGTTTATACCATTTATGAGTCTTCCCCTACCATTCTAGGGAAAAAAAAAAAATATCCCTCCCCAGATGTAGATCTACATTTTGCTTCGTTTCGCTCGGAAATTTAATGGCGTAGACATACACGCATACAAGCAGATACAAGCGGATAGCTCAAAATGCGTATAGATACGTTTATGCAAAAGTCATGATGTCATGTTGGTTTTATTAATACCAGGATATAATAGATTACAATATATAAAATCTTGTTTAAAAGTGAGAAAAAAAAGTAATTGTTGTGAAATGTGTGATTGTTGACCATGCACTACTTGAGCTTTCTATATAGTTTCTAGTTTTTTCACTATGCAAATGAGTGCAAGAATGCAGACCAATCATAGTTCAGTATGTGGTTAAGGTATTATTACAGTATGTTTAACTGACAGAATATTGTTCTAAATCTCAATGAAGGAGTTTAAAAGTTTAATATTATACTTTTTTTTTGCAAGTATAAGGTTTACACATATCAAAAATAGACAACAAACCTTAGACTACAATTATATGAAGAGGAATCCACCATTTATGAAAAAGTAGCCATTTATATTGAAGTCTGACTGAAAACAACAGTCTCAACATTTTGACCCATCTTTTGTCTTAAGGATCAGAGAGAATGAAAAATAGCATTTTTTTTCAATACATTAATATAAACCTTTACTAAGGGTATAGTGAAAAAAAAAATGTATTACAGGACTTCTATTAGTGGTTTAAGCTGAAACATATTGTAGTGCTGTTTGGCACTATAATAACAGTATAAAGGGATGCTCTTGTTATATTGTGGATGTTTAAACTGGGTTTTGCCAGTCACAATATTGGTGAAATGAGCAGAAATTGCATTCTAAAGTGTAAAACGTTCACATGTGGACAAGTCCAGTCAATATACTGCATCCAAATGACCCCCATCAATTGTGTTTCCCTCTCACAAATCAAACTCTTCCCTAGGGGTCCTGAGAGCCAAAGTGCTGTGCCATCTTACAAAGAGTTAATGTCTTTCAATAAATATTAATGACCTTTCTACAGTTGATAGAATCAGATTAAAAGCCATGATTAATGTACAAATAACAAATAAGTATGATACACGATTGTGTGACTATATGTGCAACTACAAATCGAAATCATAAAGCTGTATGATAAAGTTTTACAATGATTTGGATGACAAGACCATATTCTTGGCTGCTTTAATGTATAGTAGGGGGGTTCATGTTTCATGTTACAATCATGTTTCCTGTCTTGTG
The DNA here is from genome assembly GCF_016745375.1 of Pimephales promelas. The sequence continues at coordinate 11,345 of NW_024121665.1, forward strand.
ATTGCCTTTCCCCCATGTGACCCTGCCATGTGCTTCCCTAGTCTCTGGTGTTATATTAGTCTTGTTCAACTTCATACAGTGCTGCAAAGACCGTTCAGCGGCTGACTTAAAGCAGTGCCGGTAAGAAATTGAGTTTCGACATTGAGCCATGTGACAGTGATGTGCCATCAAAGTACCACAAGAGATTCTGAAGTACTGAAGTAACCTTAAGTTCTATTAATGCTCACAAATCACAGTTTTTTTTAATATATAACAGTAAAATGTTTATCAAAATAAAACTAAAATAAATCGTAGACCCCACTTGATAGGTTTACGTTGAATGTTATTCTTGTACAAACAGATGCTGTATTACACAGTACATAAAGCATTGAATGAAAACGTATCTTAAAAGTCTTTGTATTTGACCACGATTGCACTTATTTCACTTCTGTGGTCAAGTGTAAATATACACTACAGGAAGCAGAAAGTGTCAGACTTCACATTTTCAGCTTTCAGTTTTCAGCTCCTCCTGCCTCGCCGATAGATTACATCCAGCTGCAGCAGATGTCGAACACATCTCTTTTCATTGGTTAATTGTGTTGATTATGTTCACAGGTGTGTCTTGTTTAGTCGCTAGTCCTTGTGTATTTAAGCCATCATGTTTTTCATGCATTTTGTTAAGCATTGTCCCAGTAACTGCTGTGTGGTGAGTTGATTATATGTTTAGGCATGCTAAGGCACATGCTAAGTCTTTGTTTTGCTTACGTTTGGTTTGGATATAAAGCTCCACTTGGGTTCTTTTGCAACTTATCTCGAGTGGACTGCATTACATCTGTTTACTGATAGTAGAAGAACATGTTCACAGAAATCAGCATGGGTTAATAAACTGAGCATGTTTTAATAATCCATGTGTACAGATAAAACCGAACCCATACATTAAACCTTGTGCTGCATTCGATTTTTAACACCGTTGAGTGCATTAAGGACCAAAAATGGCCACATATTAAACATTGCCTAAAATATTATATATTATTATTATTATTTTCCACTTTTACCAAGTTAAATCTTTTAACCAGCATCAGTCCTCATCATAACTAAATGTATTCAATTTCAGGATTTTAACCCTTTAATTAGCAGTTTTGTTTGCGAAACCATCGATTTGTATAAGAGGAAAAAACACAAAAATTCAATTATTTTCAATAAACTAAATGCAAAGAGAAAACTTTAGATTTGGATTATCACAGTCCCACTTTGCAAAAAATCCCACTTAGCGCGTTAGAGACCAAAAATGGCCACCTATTAAACATTGCCTATTGCCTAAAATAAGGTGCATTTCCACCCATAGGGAATAAATATGTAGTGACGTCATCTGGTGGAATACACTATATAATGCAAATATAATGCTTTTGCTTCAAAATGAAAGGATGTTTGTGCAAAAATCATGTTTCATGTATTACTGACAGCCTCAGATTTAAACAACGTTTTAATGGGTTTCAATGGGCCATTTTTGGTCTTTATGGTGCTGAGTGGTACTATTTGATCTACACAGTGTGTGTTATACATATTTTGCAAAATGGGATCACATTTTTTACATGTATCCAAAAAGTCACAATTTTGCCAAATTTCATACCATTTGCATTAAAACAGCCAAAATGGTCAAAGAAATTAAACTGCAAAAGACCAAAAATGTCCCTAATGCAGCATAAGGGTTAAATGGTTTACTGTTCCTTGTTTATATAGTCCTGCCTTATGCCACCATGTTACACTTTCATAATGTTCGACTACTGGATGCTTTGGATGCCCTCAACTTAACCATGTTGAGGAGATGCTGTTTTTATTACACTGCAAGGACAAAAAAATGCATTGACTTCTAATATTATGCCATTTGTACAATAGATAATATGGTATACCGCTCTTCATAAAGCCTTAGGAGCTGAAACACAATATGGTAAGGGACATTTGTGACATGCTCTAAAAGAATTTGAACAATTACAACAGACTAGGGCCAGCCAGGGCTGGAGTGAAACCACTTGGAGTGAAACCACTTTTCAGCCCGGGAGTTTTAGGCCCAAGACCGGCCCACTTTTTCCATGGTGGTGGAAATTGGATAAATAAAGCAAAAGTTCAGCTCTTACTATTGTATATTTTTTATTAATACCATGGTTAAACAGTAATTTAAAGGTTAAATAATAATTCACTTAAGCTGAGCAGTTAGCAAATATCATGGTCATAATCATTTTTCTGCAGGGTATCAAATTGTGGTAATTTACTCCTTTACTACACCCACTTCTGAACAAACAATACATTTTGGTTTATCATGTACCATCCAGACTGATCTCATGAAATTGCGTATGACACGCCAATTCGTATTTCCATTTTTGGCGTGCTATCAATACGCATAATCGCTTTTCAGCGTGTTTATGAACTTTGTTGACTTAACGTTACATTACTGTATATATAAATATATGACCTAACACCGTCCCTAAACCCACCCGTCACTGGGATTAATAGAATTTATGAGTGTTTTCCTACCATCCTAGGAAAAAAAAAATATCGCTCCCCATATGTAGATCTACATTTTGCTTCGTTTCGCTTGGACATTTGACGGCGTGTACATGCACGCGGAATCACTCGGGCATTAATGGCGTAGATATACACGCATACACACAGATACACGCGGATAGCTCAAAAAAAAAAGCGGCGTGACATCATATACTGCTCTTTCTTAAATTCTGGGATATATCTACTTTTGTTATCCTGTAAATCTGAATATACTGTCAATAGCCTTAAAAAGATTTTGGATTAAAATGTTATATCAGGCTACGAATAATATATTTGCAAATCCCTCGGTAAATGTCTAAATAATATAACTATGTGCAAAACTGGAAAGTTTGGTGTGTGTATAGATGCTCAAGTGGAGATTTTGGAGTTGGAGTATGAGAGAAAAGTCATTTTGAGAAAATTGGCTTTATAGATTCAGCAACAGCCAATGAGAGTACGTATTCAGAGTTAAATCCCCCCTGTACTTTAACAATGGTTGCTGACAAAACGAAAATGACCGTATTTGGATTCGACAGCATTACAGAAGAGAGAGAGGTGTATGTGATGACAGGGTGCAGATTGAGCTGTGGGATGATTTATCGCAAACTTTTGATGAATTTATGAGAAATCTACAGACCCAAACATGTAGTAGTATAAAGTGTAAACAGTGTAGTATAAAGACTTAAATGTGTATTGCAGACTTTTTTTCACCACAAATAAATCTCAAAATTGACCAGTAAAAAAACATGTTTTTGCCTACCGTATCTCGCCTTAATTACATCTATTATTTTGTTTGTGAAAAGGTTGACAACACTACAATGGTATTTGCTGAATAATTACGTTGCAGCGTTGCTAATGCTAATCATTACTAGGCCTCTCTCTTTAACTGTTGCATCTAGTGTTGTGTTTGTCCTCTCAAAAATAAATCTGTAACCTTGGCACATTTGACAGCATCCTCCGCCAATGCCTTTCTTTTTTTCAACATGGCTTTTTCATACCCTCCGACGCATACAGTAACGGTAGGGCCGGCCCAGCTATCGGTAGCCTCCTACCTGAGAGAACTTTTTGAAAAAGACGGGCTATGGACCCAACCAACTCTATTTGGAGGAGGGGAGAAATCCCTTACATGGTACAACCCATGCAGAGGCTGTGCGCTGCGGTGTTATGCGGAACTTGTGTAACGTTAGCCTTTAAGAGAAGATAGATAACGTGACAAATGTTAAAAAAAATAAAAGTAATAATAAATTCTCGACCGGCCCAGCGAAGCGGCCCACCGGGAATTCTCCCGATTACCCACCCCGGGCCTGGGGTCAGCAGACTATATAGCAGACTATATAGTGTTTCACTCAGGCCCCATCCAAACTACTGCGTTTTCTTTTAAAAACAGAGAATTAAAACGAATACGATCTCTGTCCACACCAGCGTTTTATCTGTGTATTAGAAACAATCTCCGTCCACATTAAAACGACTGAAAACGCGGATCACGTGACCATTCACCAACACTGGGGATGCGTGTGCTGGTGTAAACAGTGGTTGACGAATCAGGGAAGGAGACGTCATGACTGATGACACCCAATCATAGAGCTGAGCGTCAGCCTCTGCATCAGCGTTTCTGAAGTCCTCCGTTTTGTCTTGTCTACACTAAAATGCCCTCCGGAGATTCAAAACGCAAAACGGAGCTACAGCGTTTCTAAACTTTTCCGTTTTAGGTCTTAGTTTTTTTCTGTTTTAGTCTGGACGGGAGGTGCAAACATGGCAAAAGGTCTCCGTTTTTAAACAAAAACGCAGTAGTGTGGACAGGGCCTCAGATGGTGAAAAGAGGTGCTGCACAAATGTACTAAATTGTTGTTTTGAAGTTTAAATCATGCCAATGTATTCTAGCAGTAGCAGTTGACAATGATGTCAGACTCTACGGCTGTAAAAATGGGTTAAAAAAAGATCGTCCAGAGTTTTACATCAATCAATGACCCGTTCGGTGATGTGAGGGGCATTACATGGTCATGGCTAGTCTTGAAAAATGAAGACAATTTTCCGGTTGTTGTAGAAGTCACATTGCAGGACTGTGAGTCAAATCTTCTGACACTATCAGAATTTTGTCGGACATTCTATCGCAACATTTATCAGCTGTTGGTGAACATATCAAACTAATCAAAGACTTTAGATTTTAGCCTAGGATTAGAGGGATCGTTTAGTATTTGAACAATTTGTCTGAGACAGCCAAATTGTGGCCAAAATTACACTATTAGCATCTGGCTCAAAGGGACACTTCACCCATTTGCATTAAGATTTTCATTGTTAGAAATCCAGTCACACTATTAAATGGTCGTGCAACGCTCTCTCATTTTCCCCTGAGACGAGAGAAATCCACTATTTACCTTTTTCACTTCCTCCTACAATGACACAAAAATCGTCATTTTACGTCATTGTAGGAGGAAGTGTAAGAGGGGGAGATTTCTGTAAAGACTACAAGCACTAGATCCCACCCTTTCAAACCCGCCCATAGGGGGTTGGACCTAATGCGCTAACAGACCTATCACAGATCAGTGCCAGTGCATTTGATTTCACCGGCAGAAACTTTTAGAAAATATGGACGAAGGTACTGAATACGCAGACGGATGCATTATGGATGGGGTTGGGTACCTAAATGCAGTGCCAATAGGGAACCGGTTCCAACGTAAATAGTAATAACCAGACCGAATAAGAATGAAAATTTTGTAAAATGCTTGAGTCTCTGTGTCATGAGGCGCACACACACAAAGTCTCTCACTCTCTCCCTCTCTCTCATGTGCACACTATGCGGTTTGAAGCACAGTCTGATCTGTCTTGCATGCACGCTTTGGATTCCGCTAGATTTGGATTCCGCTAGATTTAACTAATTTGCGGGCATCACGGAACCGTTATCAATATGCAGGAGACTCCCGAAACGTCTGATAGCGAGGGGATTACAGTACTACAGACTATTGAAGCAAACTGCTAATTTTCAATTGTTATGTTCTAATAATGTAAATATATCAAATGAAAGAATGTCACTCTTTTCTTTGAAGAAAATATTACTTTGTATGAAGTGTGAAATTGTTGAAACTGTAAAGATGAAAAGTTTGGGTTTTCTGCATTGGTGTTTGATGCTAGTGTTTTTCCTCTCAGTGTGTTCTGAGTGACAGTGTGTGTTATCTCAGTGAGGGTTGTGCATAGTGTTGTGCACACTGAGCCTGTTTTGAGCCATGTGTTAAGAGTTGTGCTCAGGTGACTGTTGGTAATGCAGACTATAGTTAGAGTTTTGCACATTTAGCTCCGGTCGTGCTCACTGTCGTTTAGCAATCGAAAAAATCTGTAATGAAGATGCTGAAGACAAAACGCTCCAAGATTTGGCTGCATTTCACATGTAAAATTATGCGTCAGAGTAAGTGTGACGATTGTCTGAAACCCATATAATCATGCCAATCCATTGACTGATGGCGCTGGCGCCACCTTAAGTCATCATATTATATTAGCGCACATTATCTGATTTCATTGTGCGAAATGATTTCCAGGCGGTAGCGTAGAGTTGCGCTCAACTCTAGTCTACATTGATGGGTGGAGTAGTGGGAGTGGCCTGTGGAGCTTAGCATTGCAATGCACTGTAGGGATTGTTGTCTACAATCCACACGCACTAAAATTCATTTTCTGCCTTTCACCGGCCAAGAAGGACCCAAATTAGAAATTGATGATACTATTCTACTACATAAATGACCCACTTTCAATACATATCATGTCTCTACCGGTGGAATTACCCTTTAAGTTGATCGTAGAGACCATTGGTGGCAACTGTTCTATGATCAGCTTACCTGTAGGCTTACGAAGCTTTTTGGAAACACCCAAACAGCCCTTAGAACTTCCAAGAAACCACTTGGAACACTAGGGTGCTGTGAATGGCTGCCTAGAATACCCTGGCAAATGCTTAGTAACATCTTAGCCATAACCTAATAGTCTATACAGAATTTAATAGGTAAGTAGTGTAGATATGATAAAATTGGATCGAGCCACTTACGAAGACTTTAGATGCCCCAAAACCTGTGTAGAGTTGACTCCAACTCCTATGAGGACTTCAGATAGCGCAAAATCTGAATTACAGTTTTTTTTACAATCACTTTGTTACTATTATCAGAACCTTGATGCCATTTTTCACAACTCTAAACACAAAACTCACAACCAATGATCAAAATGCACATTTTTTCAAAACTTTAACCCATTTCTCAATTGTTTGGACACAATACACATAAAACTTAGATCATTTGTTCATTCAACATAAATCATCTGTTCAATATGACACAACTTAACATCAAAGCACGACTATTTCAAAAGGCAATTCACACATTACATTTCAAATGAGTGTCTATTCATTTCCTTACAATGATCTAACTATCTATTGATAGAACTGCTCAAAATGATAAGTAACTGGTGGATTACTCTTAAAGGTTCTCAAAGCGATCCTGGGTGTTGACGTTCGAATATTTTCAAACAAATCGGAGCTAGACCCTCCCTCCTCCGCATCTCATCTCCTCCCCCTCCCTTCCGTGCTTCCTGAAATAATTGTGAACGTGCATAGTTCTAGCTAATTATATCCTTGTGTGGGTTTTGCGAACATAAGCGTCAATTTAGAAGAAAAAAAAAAAACAATTTAATGTTACCCACCTGTCAAGCAAAAACAGAGCAACCTGAATGTCGGACTGGAAGCCCTTCTGCCGCCGGAGTTCTCGCCATCGTTCAAAAGCTTTGCTACCGATGTAAATTCGGAACTTCGCACGTTCTTTATCCGACTCCTTCTTCTTTTTAATTTGTTCCTCAGAACGACGGCTCTTTGGTCGTGTTTCGGTAATTTTTCAAACTTCCCTCTGATGCTTCGCTGCTCTCCTTCACACACACACACCCTTCATGTGCACGTGCACTAACCCCCCAGACCCACCCTCAAATACTTCTTGCCAGTGATTGGCTGGAACACTGTTTGTTAGGTTTCGTGGTCCGGGTGAGACATGATCGTTTTTGTTGCCGTTTGTGGAGCCTGTGGTGTCTACCGAGACCGCGTTTTTTTTTACAGTGTGTTTAGGGGACCGGCAGCTAGCCGATAGTGAGGAGACGTTTGATGTATGTGACAAAAAATGTTTTGGCCCAGCATCGCTTAGAGAACCTTTAATGCATAATTGTATGGAAACAGACACACAATCTTCCATGTTTACAGTAAATCATGAAAGTTTCAAGATTACGAGATTCATTGTCACCGTTTAGCATGGAACATGAACCAATTAGTCTACAATATCCATATGGCATAATATCATATATTTTTGCTTTGAACTATGTTGCGATTGTACTGTAGTGTGTTGCATCAATATATCACACACTTTGTTCAATGATTTTACTATGTGTGTATTCTCTCTGGTACTGCAGTGCTTTTACAGAGATGTATATTTACTGTACGTGTAGTGCCATAATGAAACCTGTATCACCTATTTTGTTCTACAATATTTAATGATTGTACGAACAATGACACAGTGAAACTATCGGTTGCTTGTGTGTGTGTGTGTGACCTATAGTTTTATTTCAATGGTGTTTCACAGTAAATTAGTTTTTTGAACCAATGATTGTGCAAGTGTAAGATTTCTTTAAAGATGTGAATGCACAATGCAATGTTTTGAACATTAGACAGCCTGTGTTAAAAGTGATTACCGTGTTGAGTTTTATGTCTAGAGTTTTGAAAAATGACATCAAGGTTCTGAAAATAGTAGCAAAGTGATTGTAAAAAAAAAAAAAAACTGTAACATGCACCAATGCACTACTTGTAATAATTACTTCAATTAGATCATTACTTGGAAATACATTACACAGTCCTCTCTAATTTAATTGTAATTTTCGGCGAACAAGTGAAATATCTGAGAGAGCAAGACAAAGGGGACTACAGTATGCATTCGAGGGATATATTCATGACATTATATGCAACCGATTAGAGAATAATTTCTTAAAAATTGAAGTTAAAGCCTAACGTTATGGTCCCAGTGCAAGCAGCAGCGCCTCATACGCTGACCGTTCAAATGGAAAACACAAACTAAGGAACAGCTATGTTCAAACACAGCAGGGAATGTGAAAATAATCTTAATAATTATAAATCAAACAGCTTATCAATAAATCTTGTGGAATAACTAATACCTTTTGGGATTGGGTTAAGTTAAGGGGTAACGTTAGTAGGACGTCGATTAACAAAATGCTGAAATATATTTTAAAGTATGTCAGTGAGCCTTTGTCTTGTCTCTTTAATAGTCTTATTTTACGTTATCATTATGACCA